>JASDQU010108552.1:0-52659 GCA_032191745.1 Picea mariana
ATGGGAAGGCCCACAAGTCCCTGAGTGCACCCAACTGATACTCTTTCAAGGGCAGAGGCCATAGTAACTATGACCCCCGCCACTGTCTTTGACTGGAACCATAGCACCAAGGGGATTTTATGGAGAAGTAACTGTGTAAAACACCATGTTGAGCCCAGATCAGATTTTTGGGTCAACAGTGACCACAAGGGGTAGTGCAACATCTATGAGACCCAATGGATCGAATCCAAACCTCATCTGAAAGGGGTTGTGGTCAGTTGATCTATGCATGGCTCGGTTGTAGCTATGCTAGACATAGGGAAGAATCTCATACCATGTGCGAGGGTGGTTGGAATTAAACATGCACAGGATATGCATGATCATTCGATTTATGACCTCGGTTTGGACGTCTGTTTGGGGGTGGAAGGCCATGGATTTGTTGAGCTTGGTGTCTAGCAGTGACCAGCGGCTCGACTAGATTGTGTTGAGAAATCAACTGTCCCGATATGAGAAAATGGTTTGTTGGATTCCAAAATGTACGTAGACTCATTCAAAGAAGAGCTTGGAAATGACCTTTGCTGTGATGCTCTTCTTGTAGGCGGCCAAAATCGCCATCTTAGAAAAGCGATAAACAACCACAAAACAAAGTCATTTCCCTGCTTGGTGGATGAGAGGCCCGACATGTAGTCCATGGAGATGGATTCCCATGGCCTGTCAGGAGTAGGAATAGGGGTGTACAGGCCCTATTTCATAGTGGTTGGTTTGGAAATAGCACAGACAGTGCACGACTTGATATACTTGTTGACCTCCTGTCGAAGTTTCAGCCAGTAGAAATGTTTCTACAACATTTCCATTGTCCTTTCGATGTCGAAGTGTCCTACTAACTGAGTGCAGTGGGATTCCCAGATCATCTTCACTCACTCACTGGATGGAACACATATATGGCCCAGACGAAACAACAACCCATTCTGAATATTGAAATTAGCGACAACTTCATTTGCACCCAATATTTGGTAGGTGGTGGCGAAGTTCGGGTCTATCTCATAGAGTTGGGGCCATCCAGAGGTATCCTGGCTGCAAGTGTCTAGCACCATGGTGAGTGCCGCGACTGGTGGTCTGCTGAGGCAATCAACAATGCGGTTGGTGCTTCCTATTTTATACTTGATGTTGAGGTGGAATTGCTGCAAGTATGTGGACCACTTCTTATGGCGGTCATTCTGCAATTTTTCTCGTGTCTTCATGAACTGCAGTGGATTATGATCATTGTGGATGGCTATCTCCTTCTCAAGAATGTAATGTCTGCATTGGCGACAGGCTTTCACAAAGGAGTACATTTATTTTTCATAAGTAGGGTACTTACAAACAACATCTGATAATGTCTCACTATGATAGGTGTTGTCACAGGGGTAGACCTAGGGTTCAACGCTTCAACAATGCACCAACAAAACCCTAACTACTGGTCCTTTCGGCAACACCTACGAAGCAGATGAAGTCTCACCCGAGGTAGAGGTAGGGGTGGTTGCAGGACTCAAGTGTCTACAACCTAGCTATGACACATATCTGTGATTACAACACTTAACATAGCACTTAGCAGTTAACATTCATCAGCATTTAACCCTTATTCACATCGCAGATTGAAATCCTAGTTACAAAGCAACACAATATTCAACAAGATCTAATACATCCAACACTTAGCACTAGAAATAGATCAGATCTATCATTCATTCACATTACTAAGAACTAAGCTATTATATCAGATGCATCTAACATATATCATTGCACTAAGAATACATCACATCAATAAAATAACGACTATAATGCACAAAGCAACCACAACATAGGATATACGTGGTTCACCCCAGTGTGGGGCTACGTCCACCAAATCTTCTCTTCTTTTTTGTCTTCTTTCAATCTTCTACAAGCACAGAGCCACAAGAACCCACTCTGCATAGGACATGAGATCTGTGTGAACATCGCCATATCCTCCTTCCCCAAGCTAGGTTTAAGCACAAAGCCTTCTTACAATCACTTACACTTAGCTCTGCAAGTTCTTAACACACAATATGCACGAAGCATCCACAATCGTTCGCACTTAGATCGCTGACCAGATTACACATATAGGTCTCTCACCAAGAGTGTCCCTTACTTACATTACCTAGCTTTATATTTATACATTACAAAAGGGCCTAAACATGGGTAAACCCATGGGCCAACATCTCACGATCTATGCTTCGCCTTGCGTTCCACCTTTAACCAGCCTGTCGAAGTCCCAAAATTGGTCAAACGTGACCAAGGTTCTCCAAAACTTGCTTAAGGGCCAAAAGGCTCCCAACACTCACCTATTACTCGTCTTGAGTCACTCTGATCTGGGTAACTCTGCCTCAAATTCCTCGAGCTTGGATCGAGCTACTTCGACCCGTTGCTTCACCAGAACCTCATGCTTGACGAACTCTTGAATAACCTTCTTAGTCATAGGTCCTTCCAAGCGCTGTTCCACTATGGTGACCACTTGTTCCAGTTCTGCATCTTGTCCTTCAATCTCCTCAAAAAGTATGCAAGCTGCATCCTGCATTCCCTGGAGTCGCTGATTCACTTCCATGACCTTACTCTAGATGGCATGGACTTGTTGCTGAACTGTGCATGGTTTCTAGGATTGTTTCATCCTCTCGACCGCTGGTAGTGGCTTCAACTGCGCTTGCACCATTGCTTCTTGCTGCTTGGCCGCTTGAAGCTGTGACTCTAGTGTCCTTAGTTCGGGGTCCTCTGCAAGGCGCTTGCAAGTCTGTGCACTTCTACTACTGAGAAGTTTACATTCTAAGGCCAATGCCTTGATTCTCTAGACTACGCCTCGAGCAGTTTCTTCTCTCTGGTCTCGCACTTCCTACAAAGTTCTTGGAACTGCTTGTAACTCTAGATCTGTTATCCTCTGTTGGAGCTGCTGAATGGATTCGACAAGCTTCCCTACTTGTCTTTCCACTGGGTATTCTTCCATTTGTTCTAAGCCCATCACAGAGAGAAGTGCTTTAGTGACTATCTCTTTAACTCCAATATACTCTACGAGCAACTATTCCTTTTCCTTCAGGATCTGCACTCTATCCTCTGTAAACTTGGCTTGGATGTCGTATTTTTCCTATTGCGCAACCCAGCATTGTTCTCTGGCTTCCTCTTTTTATTTCTTTGAGGCCTCTGTGGCCTTCTCTTTTTCTTCCTGAACACGACGAAGGTGAGCTTCAGTCACATCTGCTATTCGACGTAGCTGGGCAGGTTCATTTAACAACTTTGTTCCTTCTAATGATGGGGGCATAGTAGACACTGCGCGGCTAGAGTAGAGGGCTTGCTTTACCCTTTTCAGCTCTGCTTCAATTATTTTATACATGGTATCTTGTTTGGCTTCATTGCACTGTAATATGTCTTCTGAGGTATTTGAGACAACGACGATGATGAAATCTATGTCATCCATTATGAGCACAGTTTGCATCTATGGTTTAGTAGCTTTGGACTTCTTCCACGATGTAGGTTTCATGGGGGAAACCTTTCTTTTCTTGGAGGTCTCAACTTCGTCAATAGGGTCCCTAGGCGGTGTTACTTCACCTTGTTTTTTCTTGTCTTCTTCTCCTTTTTCCTCTTCTTTTTCTACTTCATCATCATCTCCCCCTCCAGGTGAGTCTGAAGCAGTCTCTTCTGATGCCCTGTTTAGGTCCTCTACCTCTTCCTTTTTCATCCTTCTGCTACTGTTGGGTTCATCATACTCTACGCGGGTAACCACCGGACTTTATATGAGGTCGGGGTCAGACAGTTCTGCCTGGTCGAATGGTATAAGGAACTCTGCAGGCCATTCCTTAGTGATTTATTCCATGTCCTCCTCTATGAGTATATAGTAAATCTTCAACTCTTCTTTGTGTTCGTCTTTGCGCGAAGTAATATGCATAAAATGTCTATCTGCGTGAAACTTCACAAATGGTCTGAACCTGTGTAGGGTGCTTGACGTCATTCCAGGGAAAGACTCAATATCCATGTTTAACTGCAGGTAGTAGGCGCGAAACACCATGTTTGACTGTCATTGTTTTGCGATATCGCTCGAATACCAGAGCGTGGTGAACTTCATAACTAAGGGTTCTGATGGCTCAATCTCAAGGAAGGTCGCACCTTCCGACATTTCCCAAGAAATGAAAGCGATGAGGATTAGCAACCAACTGAATTTGAACTCGTAGCCCTGATCCTGAGCTTCACGACAGTCTTTCTCTAGCTGGTTGACGATGTATCTCGCCCATTTCATTTGTATCCTTTCGACGCATTTTCCTGTGAGGTCAACAACGAACCCTCTGACCTGTGTAGGTCTGTTCTTCCTTAATAGCTTACCAGCGATCAACTAGAAGGCTAGGCACACTACACCATTCTGAATGGAGGATACCTTGTAGCCTCGCTTCTCCTTTTCCACATAGCCATAGGTATCTTTATTTTTCTGCACCAGGGTGCGATATGCAGCCTTCCATGGATAAAATTCTTGTGGATCTGGTCCTTGCATGCTTAATCTGGTGATCCGATGGATCAATGCCAGATCTACAGTGATGCGTTTGTCTAGCCACATATAACCACCATGGAAGAAAGACAATAGGAGTTTAACGCACGGGTTAACCTCCTGATGCCTTCTAAAGTATGGTATCTTCATCACGTTCAGGATAGTGGACCTCGCGATGTCCATAGTCCACGACTGGGGGATGATCTTCAACTTCTTCCCCTTGTTCCTAGTTAAATACTTGTGTGGGGTGAGAATTCCATGGTTCTTGCGATCTCCCAAGTTGAAGTCACTGATATTGAATGTCATGATTTGTCCTAACTGCAGTCCAACTGCGCATATCCCCTTCGGGAGGTATGCAGTGATCAAGGTGTAGTCGAAGTCCCTCGGGACACTATCACGACTCACCGTACTAGCCAGAGGCGGGATATAATCGGGTAGGATAGATGGGATGAGATTCACATCACCAATTTATCACGATGCTTGGCTCATTTCTCTGTCGCAGATCAGGATGGTCCAGATCCACGAGCAGTCAATGAGAATGCTTACACTCCTCTCGTCAACGAGGCTTGGGATCCTATAGAGATGACCTTCTCAGTCATGAGGTCTATGAGGATCTCTTCGATGGATTTCTCTAATTCACTGAAATCACCTGACATGCACGCTCAAAATCAGGTATCTCAGGTCGATGATCAAATACTCTATGTAACAAAATGGGTGGCGATCTCTCAATAGGCACTGCGCGAAAACAACTAGTTCTTTGTGGGCTCGAATAAAAACAATTGGAAAAAATGTTCTTGGTGCAACGCTCGAAGGGATAAATAGACAACATCGTAACAAAATCCTCTAATGGGAAAGAATGCCTCAATCAATGCAATTCCATCTGTTATGGCGTGGTCCCAACGGTATAATGGTGATCTTTCTAGCCATAACTGTGGTTCTAGCCATTCTGGAGCACCGGGATAACAGTCGGGATGCCTCCAACGCTCATATTTCTTCAACGCCAATCTTAGTTGTTCTGATATCCCGACAAAGTTACATTTTTGCAAACCTTCCTTCTGTGAAGTCCTCCTTGGAACTTCCTGTAACTTTTCTAGATTTGCTTTCTTCTTGCTAAGCTTTCTGGCTTTCTTTCCTGTAATCTGAGTCACTGGTTTCGTATTTCCATTATTTTTCTTATCTCCTCTTGGCATAGTAACTCCGCACTATGGATGGTCTTTCATAGGGTTCAAGGGTAATACTTCTCCTCTTTCTGGGGTAGGTTCTCTACTCTCCTGTACATACAGGTGTTTCCATTCTTCCTGTGTTCTTTCAACTTCAACGTTAAGATCTATGGTCCTTAGTAGCTTCAAATGGTCCTCTTATTCTTCTAGTAAGTGCGCTATTCTCCTAGCCATGCAATCCCTTAGTTCTTTCTTTTTCTGTTCTAGATCCTCCTCTTCTTGTTTCCTTCGTATCTGATCTTTCTCAATCTAGGTTTTTCCTAGAAAAATAGGAAATGGGGTGTTGTTCTCAACAAATTTAACGATCTCAAATTCTTCTTTTGTCAAAGTTCCATGAACACTCATAGATGTCTGGGTAAGTCTTCCACATAGGGTTATTAGCTTTCCTCTAAATAATCCTATTCCTCCTAATGAAGGAACCGTAGCAGGTTTTCCCAAAATTTCCCAAGTTCTTTCTATCATGATATTCACCTGTGTTTCCTCATCCAGAACACAGTATATGTCGAAGTCTCCTATTCTTGTTTCTATGCACTCCTTCTCTTTTAAGATCTCTTATAAGTTGATATCTTTGTGATCATTCAGGGTTTCTTTCATCTGTAATAATATAGTCTCTAATTCTTTCTGGGTTTTTATCATATCCTTAGTTTCTTGGCCTGTCTCATGGTTTTCTTGTCTCATATTCATCTTTTCCACTTTAGCAATCATTTTGGGGAAATCCAAAACTTCATGGTCCATAGCTTTACAACAGAGAAAACTAGGACCTCGACCAGGTAATTCCTTACAAAGATGTCCCTGTCTTCTGCAACTATAGAAAAGAGTTAATCCTCTCTTTCTTTTAAATGACCCCCAATCTTTCCTATTTTGTGCACTGGGATCACAGTAACTAACCTGCAAAAAATTCTTTCTAGGATCTTGCATCCATTCGTTAGTCCAAACATTATTTCTATGCATAGGAATAACATATCTTTCAGTATTCTTATCAGATCTACTCATATCCAATCTTCTTTCTTCTAGTTGTGCCCTAGTTTTTAGACTAGGACAAAATCTATTAGACATACCTAGATCCATTCTTTTGAAACAAAAATTTTCACTTATCTTACCTTTCTCATAGCACAAAGCTTTAAGATCTTACCACTTTTCTTCAGATCTGACTCCTTTCTTAGCACAAAGCTTCGTAGTCAAGTAGAATACTGCACACTAAAGCATCATATCTATGCACATAGATTTCTTTTCTTCAGTTCCTAGCAATAACAGTTTTAGGTCCCAACAACGGAACCATTTGTTGGCACAGGGGTAGACCCAGGGTTCAATGCTTCAACAACACACCAACAAAACCCTAACTACTGGCCCTTTCGGAAACACCTACGAAGTAGATGAAGTCTCACCCGAGGTAGAGGCAGGGGTGATTGCAGGACTCAAGTGTCTACAACCTAGCTCGGACACAGATATGTGATTACAACACTTAACAGAGCACTTAGCAGTTAAAATTCATAAGCATTTAACCCTTATTCACATGGCAGATTGAAATCCTAGTTACAGAGTAGCAGAGTATTCAATAAGATCTAATACATCCAACACTTAGCACATAGAAATAGATAAGATGTAGCATTCATTCACATTACTAACCACTAAGCTATTATATCAAATGCATATAACATATATCAATGCACTAAGAATACATCACATCAATAACATAACGACTATAATGCAGAAAGCAACCACAACACATGATATACGTGGTTCACCCCAGTGTGGGGCTACTTCCACCAACTCTTCTCTTCTTTATTGCCTTCTTTCAATCTTCTACAAGCACAGAGCCACAAGAACCCACTTTGCATAGGACAGGAGATCTGCATGCACCTCACCAGATCCTCCTTCCCCAAGCTAGGTTTATGCACAAATCCTTCTTACAATCACTTGAACTTAGCTCTACAAGTTCTTAACACAAAGTATGCATGAAGCATCCATAACCATTCACACTTAGCTCATCGGCCATATTACACATCTAGGTCTCTCACCAAGAGTCTCCCTTAATTACATCGCCTAGCTTTCTATTTATACATTACAAAAGGGCCTAAACATGGGTAAACCCATGGGATGACATCCCATACCCGTTACATAAACCCTAAACCCAAAAATTCCCTAAGAAGGGGCCGAGATCCCGTGATCTCCGCTTCACCTTGCACTCCACCTTCAACCAGCTTGTCGAATGTGTTGAGCAAGGTTCTCCAAAACTTGTTCAAGGGGCAAAAATAGGCAACAAGGTGGCTGTGCTGTGTGAGAACGACACCCAAAACATATTTTGAAGCATTTGTCTCGATCTCAAAGGGTTGCTGCAGGTCTGGTAGTGAAAGTACTAGGGCTGAGCACAAGCACTGCTTCGAATCATCAAATGCTTATTGTTGGGACCAACCCCACAAAAGATTCTCCTTGCCACCACCCCTGTTTACTTTGATGAGAGGCCATGGAATATGGAATAATCCCAACATGAACCTACGGTAGAAATTGGCAAGGTCCAATGATCCAGGAGGATCTTCACAGTCGACACATTTTCAATCGGCTTCAAAATACTACCAACATTGTCCAGTCAACAAAGAGCTCACACTGAGATTTCCGATGCATATCTAATGAAGTCAATTGGAATTCACATGCTAGAGATATGTCTTGTTGATATTTAGGGACAAAATGGCATTTGGAAAATATTTAATACATGAGATAGGGTTCTCATAATTATGTATTTTTCATTATTTAAAAGGGATTATTTGGTGCAAAGCCATGTTGGCTTTCAATCCCTAGTCTCAAGGAGAGTCCTAAGGAGAGTTGAGATCTTCATGGATGGTTGAGAGATATTCTCAAACTAATCCCTTGATATATGCTAAGATCCTAATTTAGGGGATCCTGAGAGATATTATCTCCATGAACATCTTGATGTGGTTGAGATGGAGATGCTATATAAACCCTTCTTGGGGGTCAAGGAGAGGGAGAAAGGAAAGAGCTTGTGGAAATATTATTGAGAAATTATTGATTCAGAAGATGTCTTTGTAAAGGAGAAACAAGTTGTAGGATTGTTTATGTATCCCTTTCGAAGCATAATCAATAAAGCAGATTCATGGAATTCATGAATCCAGAGACGTAGCTAGGGGGTCTAGTGAACTCCATTATCATATTGTTGTCAATAGTGTATCTGTAATTTTGATGCATTCTCACTTGGTAAAGTAGAGTTTTTATTTATAAACATACATAACCGTTTTGACAATTTTATGTGATTATTTCCTTAATGAAGCATGGTTAATTAATCAAATTGCCCTTATTCACATGCAATTGTGTTAGTAAAAGATCTTATTTTTGAAGATTCTCACCAAATTTTCAGATCAAGTGGTATTAGAGCAGGTCTAACCAGTTTTGTAGATTGTGAATATCACCATGGACAAAGGAACAAAGAAAGTGTGGCTCAAAGAGTTGGAAGAAATCAACCAGTGCATTCAAGCAGAGAATGTGTTGAGCACTCAACAAACCCTAAAAATCCTAGGTCAATTTTTCACTTTTTGGGTACCACTTGATCTTTTGCACTGTATGAATTCGATTTCCTTTTGAGAAATGTTTTGTCTTTGCTTGTTCTCTTGAATCTCATTAGCTGCTCAAGTTTGTCTAACTTTATGAAATCCCATGAATTAAAGAGGCTTAACACTTAAATAAGGAATCAACAACCAAAACACTTCACCCGACGTGCTCAATATTCAACATCGTAAGGAATTAAGAGGTAAAAAGAATCACTCGGAAAACCTTAGTCGTTGAACGCCGATCCGCACCGATATTGATGAAAGGAAGTTTTGTTATGGACATCGCCGATAGCCGATCCCATTCGATATCGGTAAAAGGCGAAGGGAGTAAACATTTAATAAGAAATAAACGATATTTTCGATAGCCGATACCTAACGTGCTTGTCGGAATCAGAGAAGACCGAATCATGAAAAACATTCTGACCATGCTAAATATTTTTCTCCGATCACCGATTCTCGAAGCATTTTGGCATTGAGCGTTTTCGAGGAAGATAATTCGAAGAAAAACACGCGATAGGTTTATCCCCAATCGCCGACCCTTGATACCTTTTTAGCATCGATGAACCCAGGTTTTTTTTAGAACGCACAACTTGAAGAAAGTCCCGACCCCGACTAATACGTGCAAATTAAGTCACCGGTATTCAATGCCACGTGTCTTTGCCAGATTGGAGAAATCGTATGGTCTATATTAACCCCGAGTCATTCTTGGCTCCCTAGGTCCAAGTCACACCTCCGAGTTAGTTTTGACATGTCATCACCAGACGATGAAATCAATCAGCGTCGAAGGTTTTTCACAGAAGGATATTAAAGAAAACGTTCATGACGCATCCCCGATCCCCGATCCGCCCACTGAGAAAGTGACACGATGGGATGTTTTAGTGTTAGATACGATTAGATTTAGATCATTTAATGGACTAATTAATTCCAAATCCTGCATTAGTTTCTTCTTTGTGTGTGAATCAAAGCGACCGTTTGAAATTACCAAAATACCACATCACCCTCCACTCCTCTGCCGTCAACCCATGATGAATTCAAGTTATAGAGATTCAGTGACAGATTTGTTTGAATTCCACTCATCACCCGAATTAAATGGTTGATACGACACAATAGGTTCTTCCCCAGTTTAAATTCTCTTGAGCCATTGTAAATGAAACCATTCTATGTGAAAAGGAGTTTCAGAGCATCCGGAGAAGTGAAACGAGAAATTCAAAAGCTGTAAAGATCCCGTGAGTATCAAATAACCAGGTTTAGCAAGATTTATAGGTACGTACCAGTCTGTGGATTTTTCATGCTTACACTTCATATATATATATTATCCAGTGTTTCTCTATACGCAGTCTCTAACAAATTTATTTTGATTGTAGGAACAATGTCTCCAAGAAAGCCGAACACTAGGCGATCACCGAGGGTGCCAAAGCTAAAAGAAACAGAGGTAGGCGAAGGCTCTTCTCCAAGGGCCGCAAAACAATTAGAATTTTCTCCAAGGCTAGAACCAATCATTAAGACATCTACAAAGAAGGTTTTCAATCAACCTTCGGCCTTTGGAGACACAGAGGCAAGCACAGGGACCAAGGCGGTACTCCCACATTGGGGAGAACTCTCCAAAAAGATCATCCGGTAAGAATTCTCGAAATATATACCTCATAGTGTCCCAGATATGAGAAATCTCGACAACGAAGTTTTTTTCGAATATCCAACGATCATACCTGCACATGATAGAAAGAAGAAATTCGGTGTTCCCTTGCATAGAGCTCCTGAAGTGGCTGATTAACCACACAGACACACAAAAATGTTTGATTAACGACGACAATGGCAGGTGTGTCAGAGTTTTCCTTCCTATGGAGGTCAAAAAATATTACAAACTTCAAGACCCCAAGGAGTGGCTGAATACATATTTCGTTGTGAAATTCTACGAGCGCCATGACACCAACTGACTGATGGCCTCATGGTGGAAAGAAGATAAGAAGTATACCAACCAAAGCACCGGAGCACCAGATGGTATCAGACGACCAAATTAAGGGAGCCGTACATCTACCTTATGGCTCTAATCTTTTGATTGTATGGGGAAAAGGACTGCTCCAGATTTTCGGAGGCATGGATGCCTCTATCTTACATAGTGGCCATTTCTGGGAGTGGTTTCAACTGGGGATCCATCATTTCCAAACAACTGAGCATCTGCATACAATAAGCTCAAATGACAAAAGAAGGAGAGACACTAGCCTTCTACATGACTTCATACTTATTGGATATCATGTGTGCCAAAAACATCTTTGCCGGCATGACCCTGAGCTGGCACGCTGCAGAACTCCTGGTCCATGTATATTTCAACACTTTATGGGAAAACAGGTACAAAAAAGTCCTACTCCCTCATCTGCATTGAATTCATCGCATGTATTTATTTTATTCTTTTTAAGAAATAATTCCCAAGGCTATCGACTGTGACCAAAAAGATGATATCAAAGGCCAACTACTAGTATCTGGACGAGCGTGATACCTACATCAGGGTTTTTAGGGCCACGAGAGCACCTCATCTCCTGCCAACACATGTTCCTGACCGACTAGTAGTGGGAGAGATATGCTACGAGACCATCCTGCAAAGCTACAATCCCACCCTGATCAAGGATAAAAAACAAGCATTTATACCCTATGGATTCCATGTAGGATTCTACCTAGTGAAGTTGAAACATGCCTCACAAGTGTCGTCCTGCTAGCCATACACTCATGACAAATTTGAAGATGAGGTCTTCACAAAAAATGCCCAGGACTAAGACGAAGTGGTGTCAAGGATAGCAGACCCAAAAATGACCAGGTTCACAACCATGAGCCTGGATGAACAAGCAACAATCCTAGAACAATCGGATCAAGGGGCCCTCAGGGCCAGAGAAGAAATGATAGTGACCGAAGCAGTAGAATCCCCCCTAGCAGCCTCGATACAAGATAGAGGTTTCCCCATGACTCAGGGCATGCAGGAGAGGGGGTTTCTCATGTTAGAATAGGAACAATGAGTAATTGATCAGCTGCAAGATGAAACGGACCTCTTAGGAATAATAGGATCCCCTGTCGACAACCCAGACAGAAGCCAAGCGGGCCTAAGCGGCCCTAAATTCATAGACATTGATGAAATTACTAGGTTAAACGACCTTGAATTCACAATGCCACCGGTCGGATCCCCAACAGGTGTTTCGAATCAGCCAGAGATAGTCAAAACATCATGGAGAGTGAGTGCTCCAAACCCCCTAAGTGAATTGATAAAAATCTATGATGATGATGAGAGCCTGGAGGTATTCCTTGTGACCCTTGTACATATCAAAGAGGAAAAGGATCCAAAGAAGACATCTTCTCTAGTTCCCAATGCTCAAATTCAGGGGCTTCCACAAAATGAACAAGAAGTCAAGAGTGTCTTAGACACTGAGATGACTAATGCACCAGAGACCCAAGCACACAGTCCAAAGGACGAGCCAGGGTCATGCGAACAAAAGGATGAAGCTCCACAATAGGAAATCGATGTCTCAATGGCTGAGGATCAAGTAAGTACCAAGCCAACCCCCGATGCCTTAATTTCAATCATTACTCAACTCCCCGATGAGTGAAAAATAGAAGCTGAGCCTTCAGAACATAGGGAGGAATCTCAAGAACCCAATCATGAACAAGTATATACCATCGAGAGTCTGGGGAATACACTCATTTTGAAGGATCAACAAATCCTCGAACTCGTGGATGAAGTAGTTGACATACATGCCATCGATTATGACCATAAAAGGAAATCAATTGTCCAGAGAACCACCAAGAAGAGGAGGATCACTTTATATCGCTCCATCCTCATCAATACGGAGGAAAATTTGAGCAACACAGAGCATTCTAAGACGTCTGAGTTGATCGACGCATGGATGGAAATTACAGATGCCACCCTGGACAGAGCTAAAAGAGATGAAGAGGATCTGGCCACTGCCCTGAAGGAATTGGAACATTTGCACCACTTGGAGAAATACTATCAGGACACCACACAGGTCGCGGTGCTCCTAAGGAGTGAATTCCAGGAGGCCTACAACAAATTTACAGATGAGTGACACCTATTCACTGCAAGGATAGACGAGCTTCAGGAAGACACCCTCATGGCACTTGCGACATGCAAAGATATGGAGAGGTGGTATGAGAAAACACAACAAGCTGTAGAGAGGGTCGACTATATCAGTGTGGTCCAACAGGGCCGAGATATACAAGAGCACAACATTCAAGTGTTAAAAGAGAGAAGCCTTGATCGCATAAAGAAATCGACCGAGTATTGGGCAAAGATGGCTCGGGAACCTCATTGGGAAATATAATAAAAATGGACCAAGTGCGGGAAAACTTGGATCAAGATCAACCATGTAATGAAGAACATCAACCTCCCCAAGTTTGGCACACCCAACGACTTTGTTGACTTGCGCGACATAGTCAAGAATCACGCCGAACAAGACTCATCATGGGCTGAAGAAATAGCTAAGGTGGCAGATATGGTGCCAGTTCAGGTGCGACAATTCATGGAGCACCCAATCAAAGCTCAGGCTATGTTGCAATAGTTAAGTGCAATAATAGTCAAGTATCGGGCATAAGCATTTGAGATAAGAGAGATTCACTCGGCCCCAATGGAACAACATGGATTCCCGTATGCCAACACATGCGAGGATATATTCATCAAGTGGTCAGAGTACGAGAAGATTCACCCACTTAAGTGATATCCTGAGATGACTCTTAGAAAAACAGATAGAAGAGAGCACCATGTGGCGAGATTTGTTTCACTTATTTGCAGTTTAATAGTTTTTTTTAGTTAATTTTATGTTATAAATAAGAGCATCGACCGGTTAGTTAGACGTCAATGGTTGATGCAAAGACCCTCATTTTTGGTTTTGTTAAGAACTATTTCGGAGCTGCCTTTAATTGAGAAGTCCTTTTGGGACTAGAGACAAGTTTGTGTTGTTTTCATCAAATGCGTGTATGATTGGATGTGGAGAAGAATTATTTCTTATTTCGTCTCATGAATGGATTCTGTAACGAGTAAGAGATACTAAATCTATTGATATGTTATCTGATGCAATGTTTTACTGTTCTTTCCTTTAATGATGAAGATAAATCGTTGTGTTATTATGTGATTGATGATTAGAGTTAAGTGAATTATTTTACTTTCCATTGTTTATCACATGCATGTTTTCTTCTGATAAATTGTATCTCAGTCAGTAATTGGATTACCAACATGGTTAAAATATTAGTACTAGGCCTGTGGTAGAGAATCATTGTCTGCATGCTAGAGTGAAAGGGTTATCCCAAGCTCAACCTCTTCTCTAGTAGTTAAGTTTTTTTCCCACTTTGTTTCCTAGTTGGTTTATATCGGCTTTATCTTCTATCAGTCCCACTTCAGAGAAAATACAAAAAGATAAAGTCTGAACCAAAGGAGGAAACCTTCACAAGAAAACGTAAAGCCCATCGATTATTTAGGCCGGATCGCAAGATGTGGAGAACCATTCCAATATTAAATGCTGTAGAGTCTAATTGGGCCTTGGTGGCGTGTTTGGTTCTTGATGTTGAGTTAAAGGGATTTAGGACCCCTCAACAAAATTGGCGCTATAAGGAGGGTTGAAGAATGAATGGAGGAATAGATATTTCACATAATATTTCAGACAACCTGTAGATTCAAAAACAGCCCACATGCATGGCTAGTCATTCCCAAGACATCCCACACACACTAAGTACTCCCGAGACAAGTAACTCACCCCAACACGAGGAAGAACGCATGTTCCCTGATATACCTTATGCTCTTTCTCACGAGGAATTAAATCAATTTAGAAGAATCATAAGAAAATACACCCGACAGATTGGTGCACTGCTCTTAGCGCCGTTACTTCCTCGAAGAAAACAAGTAAGCAGACCAATGGTTGATAGCCCCGACCAGGATTTTGTGCACATATTAGAATACCTAATAGATTTCGCTCGCACCAAAATTGAACATCCTCTTAATATAATCCCTAAAACGCCAACCGACAACTTCTCTGAGTCAGACAATTTTTCGGAAGAAGAAGGGTTTAAATCATAACGCTCGGTTTCAGGATCTGAAGACATGGAAGATAAAAATTACCATGATGAAGAAAGGGGAAACTCACCTCAGAAAAATCAACCTTGGTCAACCAGAGATGCTCTGGCCATCCCCGGATGAATACATCACCTTCCCCGACACCCAAAAAAGTTACTTCCTAAATCTGACCCTGAAACCTCAAGATTTCCTAAAGACCATATCAAGAAATTCATACTAGCTATCAAACTTATGAATGCCCAACATGAAGGCATAGTTTGCAGGCTATTCCCTTACACTTTCTAGAATTCATCCTCCACGTGGTATTTTAACTTACCCGTAGGATCCATAACTAGTTGGATGAAGTTTCAAAAGGACTTTCTAGATAAATTTACAGAAGAGACTACTACAAGAGATTTGATGGCTGAGTTGTTCGCCACCACCATGAGTTTGAAGGAAAGGGTTAAAGACTTCAATCAAATATTTACCACCATCTTAAACAAATTCCAACCCAAGGTGAAACCTACTCAGGAATTGCAAATCAAAGTATATGCTAATGCTCTCCCAGCTTCTATTTCCATGTTTGTGAAGAGGGTTGCCAAACCAACCCTGGCTGAGAATTTTGAAGAATCCAAAATGATAGAGTTCGAAATGAAGGGATGTAAATAAGGCCACGTCTCATTAGTTAATAAATAAGTACAACCTCCTCCCAGGAGAGGACTATTGCTTACTAGACCCCCAGGGAAACAAACAGAACAAGTTCCTGAAAAGGGAAGTGGGGACATAGAGGACCTACAACGCATGGTCAAAAATATATCAAACGAAATCATAGACATGAATAGAAGTGAAAGGGAGGGAAACCAAGGCAAGAAGCCCTATAAGCCTTTCTTTAAAAGGAATCCACCGTTCAAAGAAATTGAACCTCCCCCAACCAACCTAAACATCGATCTGGGAAATGTAGCATCCGACTCTTTCTGCACTTATCACCAAGAAAATCACTCTGAAAGAGACTTCCCTTAATGGGTGCATGCCATGAATTTGATGGCTAACCAGTTTCTAGATGAAGTCTCCCTAACCGAACAATCAAGCGGCTCGGTTATGAATATTTCCGATTAGGAAGAAGTTGCTCCACCAAAATAAATGACCATGTTGATATGGGACCTTGATCTACCAATGCCTTCCACCGACTTATTTGAGGTTTAGGGACCACCCGCGGAAGTCTTGGTTGTGAAAACACGAATTATGGGTCAACCTGTCTCAAACAAACTTACTACGACCCGAAATTTGTGAGGAAAACTAGCTCCCGTTCACCCGAAAGCATTTTTTTCTCCCCGAAGAAACCCTATAAACATTCATACACGAGAATATCCTAAGCTATATTACAATATAGTAGAAGATTTGAAGAAGTTGAAGGAAAATATCAGTCATGGACATGTGTAAAATCCCTCAATAAAAAGACTTCCTGCTAAAAGCATTGAAATCAGTGGAAAATCCTACAACAAGCACTGACCAAGGAAGAAAGCTAACTCCCACAGATCTAGGGAATAAGCCAACTGTGAATGCCTATTCTAAAGATAAGAACGGAAAACCTTTTGTCCCACCATTCCTTTTAATGTTTGAAGTCTTCAATAGAAACCTCCATAATTGTTTGGTCGATTCAGGAGCATCTTCTAATTCTATGCCCTTGTCTATTTGCAAAAAATTAAACATCGTTCCTATAAAAATATATAAACATGTAATACAACTAGATAGAACCCAGGTGAAGGTTATGGGAGAACTCAAAGATGTGATGATCAGAATAGAGACGCACCCAAAATTTGTGCAAGTGATTGACATCATTGTGGTAGATATCCCAGAAGTTTATGGATTATTATTAAGCCGAGATTGGTCTGAGAAGTTAAACATATAATTTAGTACAAATAGAGCTCACCTTTGGCTACCATTAAAGGGGCATACAAACATGATCAATATCAATAGGGAAAGGTATCTAAAACATACTGTCACTGAATTAGAAACCCTAAATGAACCCTCATTGACATATTTCCTTGTGCTTGGAAATTATTCCTGTGATTCCAACTTCGGGAATTTCTCCCCTCTCCCATTTGATGTCCCTCTTACTCAAAACTCCGAAATGATTTTTCAATAGAAACTGTCGATGACGGTAGAAGAAACCCTTTTCTGCCAAGAACCTGCGTTAGAAATCACAGAACAAATAGGGGCAAAAGAGAAAGGTAACAAGAAAGAGGAAGCAGATAGGTTCTGCCCACAAGTTTCGACCTTGTACTTTGATGGCTCTAAATTGCAAGAAGGGTCCGGGGTAGGGTGGATCCTCATTGATCCAAAAGGTAAATGAAATTTCCTATCCTGCAGATTAGAGTTCGAATTCATAAACAATATCGCTGAATATGAAGCTCTAGTATAGGTTCTAAAGAAAGCCATAGACTTAAACGTCAAAGAATTGAAGGTTTTCGGAGATTCCGAAATCATCGTTAGACAAGTAAGGAATACTATACATTGAAATTCTCTTCACCTAAAGAATTACCAACAAGAAGTACAAAGACTAATAGAGCATTTTGAAGCTTTCAACATTACAACGATTCCTAGAGCAAAGAACATTCTTTCCGATTCCATGGCCACTGCGGCTTCAAGGCTATCACCTCTAGAATATTATGAAGCCTCCTGGTTTACTGTGGAATTTCTCTACAAACCATCGGTGCCCAACAATATTTCTAACTGGAAGGTCTTTGAAGGAGATGAACAGATCATAAATTTTTTGACTAACCAAGATAATTTCAAAGACTTGGCCATTGACGATGAAGTATTCCAGAAACAATCAATGGAAACTGATCCTCATACAGATCAACCGACTGAAAAATCGAAGTCTCACACGATACCGAAGGGGATAGCTAATTTAGAAAACCTTTTTTACCTAAAGGAAATATTTAAGGGGTCAAAAAATGTGAAGACTAGCAGTTCCTGTCCCATGCATGAAACTATAAATCTCAGAACTCTGGAAAACCCAAAAAACATGAACCTCGACAAGACAATATCAAAAGAGGAAAAGAAGGCCTACCTCAAACTTTTCATACAATATCAAGATGTCTTTGTGTGGTCCAACCGAGATCTGAAAACTTATGATACTCGTATCATTCAACACACTATCCCTTTAAATCCTGAAGTAAAACCCTTCCAACATAAGTTCTTGAAGTACCACCCATCCCTAGAGCCTCTCATGTGTCATGAGTTAAAGAAACTGTTAGATGCCAAAATTATCTTCCAGGTTAGACAATTTGTGTGGATAGCAAATTTGGTTCCTATAAGAAAAAAAATATGGGGATATCCGCCTAGGCGTAGATTTCAAAAACCTCAACAGAGCTTCAGAAAAGGACAAATACCCAGTCCCTCCAATGAAGCAACTCCTACAAACCATAATTGAATCTGATATTTTGTCCTTATTGGATGGTTTCTCAAGTTACAACCAGGTTCTAGTTTCAGAAGAAGAATGCTTGAAAACTACCTTCCGAACCAAGTGGGGGACCTTCCCTTACAAACACATGCCTTTTGGGTCAATCAATGCAGGAGCGACCTTCCAGAGGGCCATGGATGTAGAATTTCGGGGACTAATCAACAAGTGTGTAGTAGTATACTTGCACAATGTGACTGTGTATTCAAAGAACAAAGAAGATCAGATCCAACATCTAACCCAGATTTTTGAGAGGTGTAGGAAATATGGTATATCCTTAAACCCTAAGAAAACCATTTTCGGTGTCGAGGAAGGTAATTTGTTAGGCCACATTATATCTCAAGCAGGCATTTGCATCGATCCAGAAAGGATTAAGGCTATATCTCAGCTTCCATTACCTCACAACAAAAAGGCTATGCAATTGTTCTTCGGGAAAATCAATTTTGTGAGGAAATTCACCCGCGATTTTGTGGAAATTATCAAACCCTTACAAAAAATGATTCGTAAAGATGATGAATTTAAGTGGGATGATGAACGAAAGAGTTCTTTAAACAATATTAAGACTGCAATATCTCAAGCCCCGGTGCTGCGAAGTCCCGATTTCAACAAAGATTTCTTCCTCTATACTTTCTCCTCCAACCAATCGTTAGTCGCGGTATTAACACAAAAGGATGATGAAAAAAATGAGGCCCCTGTGTCATTCATGAGAACTAATCTCCAGAGGGATGAACTAAATTACATTTCTATAGATAAGCAATCCTATGTGGTATACAAGGAATTAAAACACTTCAGATATTACATCCTCAAGAACCACACCAAAGTAATCGTGCCTCACCCTGCATCCTGATCCCTATTTACTCAACAGGAGATGGGGGAAATAAGAGGAAACTGGATGGAAGTATTCGAAGAATTTGATCTAGATATAAAACCTGCTAAACTAGTTAAAGGACAAGGATTATGCAAACTGGCAGCTAAAGCTCAGGAAAAAGTAAATGAAGACCCCGTATGGGAGAAAGAAATGACATTATGGTGTGGTGAAGCTTCATACATTTCCCCAGGGAAAGAGTCTTGGTATGATAAATTGAATTATCTACTATACCATGGGACCTTCCCAGAAAACCTAAACCTTAGAGAAAGGAGAGATCTCAGATTAAAATCCACACGATATCGTCTCATAAATTTGGTACTCTTCCAGGTTAATTATAATGGGGTACTTTTAAGATGTCTCGAACGTGAAGATGCAGATAAATTTCTGAAGGAGCTCCATGACTGCCCCGTCAGTGGATGTTTTGCAGGGGACACCACCGCTCATAAGATTCTGAGAGCTGGCTATTATTGGCCCACTTTGTTCAAAGACACTCACAGTTACGCTAGAAACTGTAAAACTTGTCAAATAAGCGTTGGGAGGGAGAAGAGAGCAATTGTCCCACTCCAACTAGTGACTGTTTCTAGGCCTTTTGAGAAATGAGGGTTAGATATCATAGGATAAATTACACCAAGTTCTTCAAAACAACATAAGTACATGCTTACTGCCACCGATTATTTCAGGAAATGGGCAGAGGCCATCCCTCTAACTCATGTAAACGAGAAGGTGGTAATCCAATTCATAGAACAACAACTAATCACAAGGTTCAATGTCCCTTCTGTCCTTGTTTTTGATAATGCCTCTTACTTTTCTTCCACCCTATTAACAAAGTTTTCTCTAGACAAAGGAATCATAATTAGATACTCTGCAAACTATTATCCACAGGGAAAAGGAGTGGCATAATAAACTAATAAGAACCTAGTAAGAATATTAAAGAAAATAGTTGTAGACAACCAGAGAAATAGGCATAATTCACTTCATAATTCTTTCTGGGCTGATAGAGTCACACCCAAGGAAGCTCTAGGGAATTCCCCATACTTTTTGGTATACGGGCAGGAAGCCATTCTCCCGAACGGGCTATATATTCCATTTCTTCAACTTTCTCAAGAGTCCAGAGGGCAACCCTCATCAATCTTACACAAATAATTGACACCCTGCTCATGCTAGAATAAGAAAGGGAGAAAGCTAAATCAAAGTTCATAGCCCACCAATAGATAGTTAAAATATGGTTTGATAAGCATAAAGCTAAAGAGAATAATTTTGAATTAGGAGACTTAGTCCTAAAGTGGGATAGGGCAAATGAGCCTAAAGGAAAACATTCTAAGTTTCAGAATCTATGGCTCGGACCTTTCCAGGTGGCCGAGAAGATTGGGTTAGGCACGTATCGACTACAGAACCTAAGGGGGGAACCTGACGCCCTCCCGGTAAATAGCTAAGACCCAAAACAATATTTTCATAAAATAAATAAATAAAATAATAATAATAATATCTTCTGTGTTTATTTTAGATGCGTCGATGTATCTTTTGCATTTATAATTTTTTTTTTTTTTATCTTTTGCGATTGTGCTTTTGAGATTTTGAAAGATTGTGTTTAGCAAGACAATGGTTGACCTCAAATCATGTGACATAGCGAACTCTTCTCCTAACTCGTCGCTCACATACAAACATAATAAACGCTGAGGAACCTGCGGTTGTTTCAAGAGATTCCTTATCTGGCCTACACAAATGAACAACTTTGTAGAAATACAAAAGTGTTTGCTTAGTGGTCTGGTAAAATCTTAAGGGAAAGACGGTAAGCTAGAAGGGACTACATGCAACTCAAAGACATATCTAGTGAGTTTCACCTTAACCATCTCATTTTTGCAAATAACATACGTCCTCCTCTCCCGCTCGCTTAGGGAATTTTGACAAAATAAATGTCAACTATATCAAATGAGTGCACAATAGGAGAGGGTATGATGATATCTCTGTCGAGGATATGGACGCTCGCTGGAAGCAGAGCAAGGTCTGTGACGTCGGGTGACTTCGCCGGGGCTATGGACGCTCGCTAGCAGTGGGGCAACACCATAGAAAATGAATAAGGGTGACTAAAAGGCCTAGTGCCAATGAATTCGTTACTAGACTCTTGTCAAAAGGGGGTGTGAGTCAAGGTTACAGGTAAGGAAGGCAGAATAAAGGTTGAAAACCCCACAGGCAGGCCCAGATGTGTCAACCAGGGAATTTCAAATGCCAGGGTAAAAGGGGCTCTGATAAAACCCAATTAATCTCTTCACCAACTTTCGCATCAGTCGAGCTCGAGGGAGGAACAAAGATTCTGCTTTCACCCACTAAGTCGCCATTTGTTGAGCACTCAACACACCTTAAAAATCCTAGGTCAGTTTTTCACTTTTTGGGTACCACTTGATCTTTTCCACAGTATGAATTCGATTTCATTTTGATAAATGTTTTATCTTTGCTTGTTCTCTTGACTCTCATTAGTTATTCAGGTTTGTCTAACTTTATGAAACCACATGAATTAAAGAGGCTTAACACTTAAATAAGGAATCAACAACCAAAACACTTTACCCGATGCGCTCAAGATTCGACATCGGAAGGAATTAAAAGGTAAAAAGAATCACTCGGAAAACCTCAGTTGCTGAACACCGATCCTCACCGGTATCAGAGAAAGGAAGTTTTGTTATGAAAATCGCCGATATTTGATCCCCTTCGGTATCGATAAAAGGTGAAGGGAGTAAACGTTTAAGAAGAAATAAATGATATCGCCGATAGACGATACCCGACGCGCTTGTCGGAATCGGAGAAGACCGAATCGCGATGAAAATTCTGACCACGCTAAAGTGTTTTCCCTGATCATCGATTCTCGAAGAATTTCAGCATCAGGCGTTTTCGAAGAAGCTAATCCGAAGAAAAACACGCGATTGGTTTTTCCCTGATTGCCGACCCCTGATACCTTTTGGGCATCGGTGAACCTAGGTTTATTTTAGAATGCACAACTTGAAGAAAGTCCTGACCCTGACTAACACGCATGAATTAAGTCATCGATCGTCAACGCCATGTGTCTTTGCTAGATTGGGAAAACCGTACGGTCTAGATTAAACCCGAGTCATTCTTGGTTCCCTAGGTCCAAGTCACACCTCTGAGTTAGTTTTGACACATCAACACCAGATGATGAAATCGATCAGCGTCAGAGTTTTTTCGTAGAAGGATATTAACGAAAACATTCATGGCACATCCCCGATCCGCCCAATGAGAAAGAAAAACGATGAGACGTTTTAGCGCTAGATACGATTAGATTCAGAGTATTTAAGGGACTAATTAATTCCAAATCCTGCATTAGTTGCTGATTCAAGTGTGAATCAAAATGACCATTTGAAATTACCGATAGACCACATCACCCTCCGCACCTCCGCCGTCAATCCACGATGAATTCAAGTTGCAGAGATTCGGTAGTAGATTTGTTTGAATTCCACTCATCACTCAAATTAAATGGTTGATACAACACGGTAGGTTCTTCCCCGGTTTAAATTCTATTGAGACATTGTAAATGAAACCATTCTGCACGCAAAGGAGTTTTAGAGCATCCAGAGAAGCGAAACGAGCAATTCCAAAGTTGCAAAGATCCTGTGAGTATCAAATAACCAGGTTTAGCAAGCTTTACAGGTACGTATCAGTCTGTAGATTTTTCATGCTTACACTTCATATATATATTTTATCCAGTGTTGCTCTGTACGCAGTCTCTAAAAAAATTATTTCGATTGCAGGAACAATGCCTCCAAGAAATTTGACCACTAGGCAATCGCTAAGGGCGCCAAAGCTAAAAGAACCAGATGTAGGAGAATGATCTTCTCCAGGGGTCGCAAAAAAATTAGAATTTGCTCCAAGGCTGAAACTAGTCATTAAGACATCTATAAAGAAGGTTTTCACTCAACCTCCGACCTTTGGAGACACAGAGGCAAGCACAGGGACCAACGCTATACTCCCACATTGGGGAGAACTCTTCAAGAAGATCAGTAAGGAAGAATTCCCGGAATATATTCCTCACAATGACCCAAATATGAGAAAGCTCGACGACAAAGTTTTTTTTGAATATTTGACGATCGTACCTGCACATGGTAACAAGAATAACTCCGGTGTTCCCCTAAATAGAAATCTTGAAGTGGCTCATTTATGACACAGACACACAAAAATTTCTGATTAACGACGAAAATGGTGGGTGTGTCAGAGTGTTCCTTCTGGTGGAGGTCCAGAAATATTACAAACTTCAAGACCCCGAGGAGCGGCTGAAGACAGATTTCATTGTGAAATTCTACAAGTTCCATGGCACCAACCAGATGATGGCCTCATGGTGGAGAGAAGATATGAAGTATACCAATCAGAGAACCAACTGGTACCAGACGACCAACTTAAGGGATATGTACATCTACCTTATGGCTCTAATATGATGATTGTATGGGGAAAATGACTGCTCCAGATTTTCAGAGGCATGGATGCCTCTAGCTTACATAATGGGCATTTCTGGGAGTGGTTTCAACTAGGGAGCCATCATTTCCAAACAACTGAGCATCTGCATACAAAAAGATCAGATGCCAAAAGAAGGAGAGACACCAGCCTTCTACATGGATTCATACTTATTGGATGTCATGTATTCTAGAAACATCTTTACCGACATGAACCTGAGCTAGCACGTCGCATAACTCTTGGTCCATGTATATTTCAACATTTTATGGGAAAATAGGAACAAAAAAATCCTACTCCCTCATCCGTGATGAATTCATCGCACGTATTTATTTTATTCTTTTCAAGAAAGAATGCTAGAGGCCATCAACTGCGGCCAAAAATATGATATCAAAGGTTGGCCACCAGTATCTGGACGAGCGGGATACCTACATCAGGGTTTTCGGGGCCACTAGAGCACCTCATCTCCTGCCAACACATGTTCCTGACCGGCTAGTAGTGGGAGAGATATGCTACTAGACAATCCTGGAAGGCTACAATGCCACCTTGATCAAGGATTAAAAACATGCATTTATACCCTATGGATTCCATGTAGGATTCTACATGGTGAAGGACACCGCTCAAGCCAAGCAAGAGGGGCTGAGCCAATTAGAGTTCATATTCCAGATTGGCCGATTCCACAAGCACAACCCCAAGGGTCTGGTCTTGAAAGATGCCTCGCAAGTTTCATCCTGTTGGACATACGCCCATGAAAAATTCGAAGATGAGGTCTTCATAGAAAATGCTCAGGACGAATCGCCAACAGGTGTTTCGACTCAGCCAGAGACAATCGAAACATCAAGGAGAGCAAGTGCGCCAAATACCCTAAGCGAATTGATAAAAATCTATGATGATGATGAGAGCCCATATGTATCCCTTGTGACCCCTGTACATATATAAGAGTAAAATGAAACAAATAAGACATATTCTCCAATTCCCGATGCTCAAATTCAGGGGCTTTCATAGAAGGAACAAGAATTTAAGAGTGTCTTAGACCCTGAGCTGACCAATGCATCAAAGATCCAAGTGGACAGTCCGAAGGAGGAGCCAGGGTCAGGAAAACAAAAGGAAGAAGCTCCACAGCAGGAAATCGACGTCTCAATGGCCGAGGATCAAGTAAGTACCGAGTCGACCCTCGATGCCTCAATTTCAATCGGTACTTAACTCCCCGATGAGGAAAAGCAGAATCCGGGCCTTCATAACACAAGGAGGAAGTTCAAGAACCCAGTCTTGAACAAATATATACCGTTGGGAGTCTGGGGAATACACTCACTTGGGGAGATCAGTAAATCCCCAAACCTGTGGATGAAGAAGCTGACATACATGCCATCGCTTATGAATGGAAAAGGAAATCTATTGTCCAGAGAACCACCAAGAAGAGGAGGATCACTTTAGATCGCTCCATCGTCATCACTACAGGGGAAAATATGATCAACAAAGAGCATTCTAAGATGTCTGAACTAATTGGCGCAGGGATGGAAATCACAGATGCCACCCTAGACAGAGATAAAAGAGATTAAGAGGAGTTGGCCGCTGCCCTGAAGGAATTGGAACATTTGCGCCACTTGGAAAAATACTATCAGGACACCACACAGGCCGCGGTGTTCCTAAGGAGTGAATTCCAAGAGGCCTACAACAAATTTATAGATGAGCGGAACCTATTCACTACAAGGATATCCGAGCTTAAGGAAGACACCCTCATGGCACTTGCGATGTGAAAAGATATGGAGAGGTGGTACAAGAAAGCACAACAAGCTGTAGAGAGGGTCAACTATATTAGTGCGGTCCAACAAGTCCGGGATATAGAAGATCACGAGATTCGGGTGTTAAAAGAGAGCAGCCTTGATTGCATAAAGAAATCAACTGAGTATTGGGAAAATATGGCTTAGGAGCCTCATCGAGAAATCCAAGAAAAATGGGCCAAGTGCGGGAAAATATTGATCAAGATCAACCAGATAATGAAGGACATTGACCTCCCCAAATTTTGCACACTCGACGACTTTGTCGACTTGCACGACATAGTCAAGACTCACGCCGAACAAGACTCATCATGGGCCGAGGAAATATCTAAGGTGACAGATATGGTTCCAGGTCAGGTGCGACAGTTCATGGAGCACCCAATCAAATCTCAGGCTATGTTGCAACAGTTAAGTGCCAGAATAGTCAAGTATCGAGCACAAGTAGTTGAGATAAGAGAGATTCACTCGGCCCCAATGGAACATCATAGATTCCCGTATGCCAACACATGCGAGGATATATTCATCAAGTGGTCAGAGTATGAGAAGAGTCACCCACTTAAGTGATATCCTGAGATGACTCTTAGAAAAACTGATAGAAGAGAGTGCCATGTGGCGAGTTTTGTTTCACTTATTTGCAGTTTAATAATTATGTTTAGTTAATTTTATGTTATAAATAAGAGCATCAACTGGTTATTTAGAGGTCAATGGTTGCTGTAAAGACCCTCATTTTTGGTTTTGTTAAGAACTGTTTCAGAGCTGCCTTTAATTGAGAAGTCCTTTTGGGACCAAAGACAAGTTTGTGTTGTTTTCATCAAATGCGTGTATGATTGGATGTGGAGAAGAATTATTTCTTATTTTGTCTGATGAATGGATGCTGTAACGAGTAAGAGATACTAAATCTATTGATATGTTATCTTATGCAATGTTTTACTGTTCTTTCCTTTAATGATGAAGATAAATCGTTGTGTTATTATGTGATTGATGATTAGATTTAAGTGAATTATTTTACTTTCCATTGTTTATCACATGCATGTTTTCTTCTGATAAATTGTATCTCAGTCAGTAATTGGATTACCAACATGGTTAATATATTAGTACTAGGCCTGTGGTAGAGAATCATTGTCTGCATGCTAGAGTGAAAGGGTTATCCCAAGCTCAACCTCTTCTCCAATAGTTAAGTTTTGTTTACACTTTGTTGCCTAGTTGGTTTATAAAGGCTTTATCTTATATCAGTCCCACCTAAGAGAAAATACAAAAATAGAACGTCTGAACCGAAGGAGGAAACCTTAAAAAAAACCCGTAAAGGTCATCAATTGTTTTGGCCGGATCGCAAGATCTGGAGAACCATTCCACTATTAAATGATGTAGAGTCTAATTGGGCCTCGGTGGTGGGTTTGGTTCCTGCTGTTGAGTTAAATGGATTTAGGACCCCTCAACAGAATGCAGAGCTCAAAAGGCTTCTACAAGTTTCAGAAGAAAAGAAGAAGATATTGCAACTCCAGTTACAAGTCAAGGAGGAGTTTTTTGCAAAGTTGCAGAATGATGAAGGCTTGGTGAAGCCATCTTCCACACCCAATGCAGAATCGTTAACTAAGGTAAATAGTGTTGCTAATTCTTCAGTTTCATGTTCACCCATTGATGATGATAATGCTTCTTTTGGATCTTTCGAGAAGCATACATTAGGAGTTGGTAAAAATATCCTAACTAAGATGGGATACAAAGGAGGAGGTCTTGGTATTAATGGACAAGGGATCACTCAACCAGTAGAGGTTTAATGAAGGCCTAGATTTGTAGGATTGGGATATGTTGAAGGAGAATGCTCAAAGGTAGCAGAAGTAGTTGATTCTTTGAACAAAGAGTTCAAGCCATTTAAGCGAAAAGATGGCACATCACTTTCTAGAAGTGATACATTTGACAAGGGATCCTGGAGAAATTAGAAATATCCTTGAAGGACTCCTCAAAGGTATACCAAACATGATTATTCTAATGTATCTTTGCATTGTAATCATAAAACATATAATACGTGGAAAGTTTATCCATGTACATTATGTGTTTTACATAATCACTGTCTTGCAAAATGTTGGAAGAGGAAAGAACTTTAGAATAAATTCTTGTCAAATAGCATGGAGATGAAATATGAAGACCATCATCCTCGTGATAAGATGGAGAAAGAAAAAAATGACATGAATTCATGAAATTTCTGCACTCATTGCAATATGAGTGGGCATTGGATTGAGAAATGCTGGAAACTTCAACCAAAATTTCGTCCCAAGAAGGATAAAAAGGTTGTGCAAAAACCCATGCAAAAGGAGGCTGTTAAAGAGGTGATGGATCATGTGATCAATGTTCCTGTTCCAGTCTTCGAAGAAATGCAGTTGTAGAAAGAAGGTTCCCTTGAGTGGCTGGGTAAGAAATGGATATCATTATTGCATAGCCAAGATTAGCATACATTGTAGCACCTCCAATCATTTTGCTTGTTTCCATTGATTGAAAAAGCATGGAGGAAAAGTAACTTTGTTTGTATGAGAAACATTGATAAAGATCACTTATTCACATTCTGTAGTGGATTGTACACGGTGTTGCTACCACCATGCGATTCATTCCATTTGCAGCCTCTAGCACGAACTGTCAACAAGAATAATAGTGTACGACATGCACCTGGTTATGGCCCAGTTGTTCCTCAAGAGTGCAGTGATTGTGGCAAGAAATTCAATATGGTTGGGCCCATATGGTCTGCCCATGGATGACATAAGGCCAAACTAGATCATCATTACCATTTCCAGATCATGGTTTTCTGATCAAATCCACACTTACACATCGCTGACGATTAAGGGTATTGGATGGTCTGCGAACGTGATTGCTAGCAATTGACACGAAAAAATAACAATGCATTCATCGGTCTTGATGCACACACTTATTTGGACTAGTGATCCGATATTCTCATCAAACAATGGGCCCAATGCACAAAGATCAGGCAGACCCACCTTTATTTCAGTAAAATTTGATGGGCACAAATCGCATGCAAATCTCAATTCAAACTATCTACGCCCCTGGCTATGCAAACATTGCATGCACGAGAAACAATTTAATAGCTGGGGAGGTCCAGAAAATAGGCAATGTAGATGCAACAATGTTAATAGTTGGTGGAGACTTGACATTGGAGGCAAAGGCTCTAGACATAACAAGTTTATTGTTACTTGGCCAACAACATTAGCTCGTATCCCAAGTTACCGCCGCATCCAAGGGACCTATAGTTCTTGTGATTATGTCAGGGGGTCCTTTTGATATAACATTCACAAATGATGATAACAATATTTCAACGATTCTTTGGGTAGGGTATCCGGGACAAGCTGGAGGAGCAACCATTGTAGATGTTATATTTGGAGAATATAATCTAGGTGGAAAACTACCTGTGACTTGGTACCCATAAGAGTTCATTGTCAGTGTTTCCATGACCAAAATGGAAATGAGACCAAATAATTCCAGAGGTTACCCTGGATGGACTATGAATGGTGGTCTGAGGCTTTGCATGGAATGTCCAACGTAGGTCCTGGAACACACTTTGGATACCCAATTCCTGGATCTACCAGTTTTCCACAATTCATTTTCACCGCGACTTCCTTCAATATTTCTCTCTGGAAAGCGATCGATCAGGTGGTATCAATAGAGGCGTGGGCCATGCATTATGTAGGACTGGTAGGGATGAAATTCTGGCATTGATCATGTGTTTCCAACTGTAGGTTCATGGTGTTTTTCTGTTGTTCATGTATTTCGGGATTTGATCCATGATTTTGTGCATGCAACCATCATTTGTGGGATTCTCCATTGACAGATATACCACCTCGTTTTCCACTAGAGAGCGATACCTCATATGGGACACCACTCACGTAAGATATCCGAGCGATCTCACAAATATCCCGAATCATGCATACCAGCTGCACACAATTTGGTTGTGGGTGTCTTCTCCACCATGTCGATGTATGGGCAAGATCTGTGGGAGGAGTGTTGTCCCTTGACTAGGTTTTGAGGAAACATTAGTCATGTTTGACTACTTTTGGGACTTCGACAGGTTGGTCGAAGATGGAGCGCCTAGGCGGAGCTGAGATTGTGAGATCTCACTCATTTTGCAGGCTTGTGGACCCAACAAAGTGTTTACTAGGGTTTATGCAATGGCTTATGGGATGTTGGCCCATGGGTTTTCCCATGATTAGGAGTTTTTGTAAATGTATAAATAAGTAGCTAAGCGATGTAATAAGGTGGTGTTGAGGTTGGCTATGTGAACAATATTTTGTAAGTGTTAATGTTGGCTTAGTGCAAGAGGTTGTAAGTTGCTTTGTGCAAACAAACTATGTGACATGAGGCTCTGTGCCTTGACCTGATTTGGGAAGGAGGATCTGGCATGCAGCACACAGATCTCATGTCCTCTACGGAGTTTGGATTTGTGGCTTTGTGCACAGGTGCGACTGAATGTAGAAAGATTGAAGACTAATAAAGAAGAAGAAGAAGTTGGTGGACGTAGCCCCACATTGGGGTGAACCACGTATATCCTGTGTCTTGATGTGCTTTGTGCAATGTGGATTATGTTGTTTATTTTCTTAGTGCTGTTGTTATAATGTACGATGAATGCATCTGATGATTTTTTCTTAGTGATTAATGGTATTAAAGATAAATGAATGATAGATTTGAGCTAATTCTATGTGCTAAGTGATTGAAAGTGATTGATCTTTATTATTACTGCACTAATATGTAATAAGGGTTTAATCTGTGATGAGAATGAGACTCATGAATTAATGCATATTGATGTCTAAGTGCTCTGCTAAGTGTTATAATCAAAGATCTGTGTCCTAGCTTGGTTGTAGACACCTGAGTCCTGCAACCCCCCCTGCCTCTACCTCAGGTGAGGCTTCATCTGCTTCGCAAGTGTTGCCGAAAGGGCCGATAGTTAGGGTTTTTTTGGTGCGTTGTAAAGAATTGAACCTTGGGTCTACCCCTGTGCCAACAAATGGTCCGATGCCGGGATGTGAAATTGTGATTGTTGGGAACTGAAGGAAAAAGAAAGCTCTGTGCGTAGATATATTGCTGTAGTGCACAATATTCTAATTGAATTGCAAAGCTCTATGATAAGAAAGAAACCTGATCTGAAGAAAAGAGGTAAGATCTTAAATCTTTGTGCTCTGGTAAGGGTAAGATAAGTGGAAATTTTTGCTTCAAAAGCATGAATCTAGGTATGTTTGATAGGTTTTGTCCTAGTATGAAAGCTAGGGAACATTTAGAAGAAAGAGTTGATCTGAATAAATTTGATAGAAATAGAGAAAGATATGTTATTCCTATGCATCGAAATAATTTTTGGACTAATAAGTGGATGCAGGAACCTAGAAAGAATTTTTGCATATTGCAGGTCCAACACTGTGATCCTAGTGCATAGTACATGAGAGGCTGGGGATCATTTAAAATAAAGAGAGGATTGACACAGTGTTATAATTGCAGAATACCGAGACATATTACTAAGGAATGCCCTGGTACATGTCCTATTTGTCTTTGTTGCAAAGTTATTGGTCATGAGGTTGAGGATTGTCCAAGAATGATTGCTAAAGTTGAAAAGATGAACATGAGACAAAAAAAATCTAAAGAAAGTCAAGAGGCTAAGAGCATGTTGGGGAATCATAAATATAACGTGTCAAAGACTATGTTAGTACAGTTAAAATAAGTAATGGATGATCACATAAACATCAGTTTACCAGAAATCCTGAAATAAAAACTATGCATAGTTACAAGAATAGAAGACTTCGACATCGACTGTGTATTGGATGAAGAAACACGCGTGAATATTATGCCATAAAGCACTTGGGAAATTTTTGGAATACCTGTTATAATACCTTCATTGGGAAGGATAGGTTTGTTTAAAGGAAATATGATAACCCTATGTGGAAGAGTTACTAATATACCTATGATTGCTCATGAAACATCGACTAAAGAAGAATTTGAAGTCATTAAATTTGTTGAGAACAATGCCCCTTTTCCACTTTTATTAGGAAAGAATTGGGTTGAGAAGGATTAGAATAGAAGGAAAGTAGAGGAGGAAGCTACATAACAGAAAAAGCAAGAACTAAGGGACTCCATAACTAGAAAAATAGAGAGACTAATAGAAGAACAAGAGGATAAGTCGAAGCAACAAAGGGCTAGAGAATTAGGTGTCAAAGATGAAAGAACGTAGGAAGGCTTGAAGAACCCGTCCATGCATGAAAAAATTATAGCCACCCCATAAATAGTAAGATAAGGAACATTAACCTCGGAATCTATAAGAGCACATCAACAGTGCGAAGTCGTTTCACCAGGAGCGAATGAGAATACAAATGGGAAGATGATTCCAGAAATTATTAGAGAAGCTCAAATTACTAGAAAGAAGGCCACAAATGTTAATAAGAAGAAAGATAAGCTACGAGAAGCTACAGAGAACAAAAGGAAGACTTCACAGCAGGCAGATCTACAAAACTTGAACCTCATCGGAATAACAGAACCACGTAGAATGTGACTTCACCACGACAAAGCTATATGATCGTTGGAGGCACCCTGACCATTAGAATGACGCCATAGAACAGATAGAAAATGTAGTTATGAGTGAATGGACAGTTGAGACCTCGCCATAACAGACATATTCACATTTATGAACACATTCCTGCTCGTTGGAGGAATCCATTACAATGCTTTCTTATTTAATCCGTCGGACGTTGCACCGAGACTTCTTTTTCCACCTGTGATTATCCAAGCTAACAGAGAATCAATTGTATATCGCGTTGTTATTTCTAGATTTCACCATCCGTTTGATTACGTCACTTTTCCATTCGCCTACTCGATCTATTTGGTTACGAGTGTGAATGTCGGGTGAACCTAGTGCATTAGAGAAGTATGTGGAGGAGATTCTTGTGGAGCTCATGGCTGAGAGAGTTATGTCTGTTGGAATAAATGTGTCGTCGAATGGGGGACTGCAAGCATCCCCCTTGACTGGATGTCATTTTAGTTGTACTACTGAGAAGCGAAGCAAGCACCGCAACGATCTGGCTAACGCGAAGCAGATCCCGTCGATCTTGCCAGATTACATACCGCCTTTGGCTGGCGTGGTTAACTGCGACAACATCCCATATGATTTTGAGTATACGTTGATCACTGTGTACATCCCTAAGGGGATACACATAGTTGGACCCCAATTAGGACATATCCCAGCCCTGAAGAACAATAACTTTAATCTCGACGATAGAATTAACTATGCCATGATCGCGCCCCATAGGTATTTGATGAAGATAACTGAGAAGAAGCTGCACATAGTCTCCCAGACATGGATTAAGGAGGTCGCACAGTCAACGATATTGAACGTAATGAATATCCCTCACTTCGGCCGATATCAGGAGGTTAACGCTTGAGTTAAACTCCTCTTGTCGTGCTACCATGGAGGATATATGTGGCTCGACATGCATGTTACTGTGGATCTGATGTTGATCCACTTGATTACAAGACTGAGCATGCAGGGCCCTGACCCTCAGTAGTTCTACCTAGGGAAGGCTTCAGATCACTCCCTGGCACAACACATAAAGGAGGATCATGGCGATGTAGAAAAAGGAAAGCGAGGCTACAAGGTAGCCTCTATCCAGGATGGAGAAGTGCGCCTCGATTTCCAACTTACAGTTGGCAAGATCGTCAGAAATAACCCTCCAACATAGGTTACTCGGTTCGTATTGGACCTTGCTGGGAAGTGCATAGAGGTTATGCAAATGAACTGTGTGAGTTACCTCATCAACAAGCTCGAGAAAGACTGTTGCGAAGCGAAGGATCAGGGGTATGAATTCCATTTCAGTTGGTTACTTGTATTAATTGCATTTGTCGCTTGGCAAATGCCAGAAGGAGCAACATTTCCAAAAGTTGCGCCATCAGATTCATTGGCCGTGAGGTTCTCCACCTTGTGGTATACAAATGATATTTCAAAGCAATGGCAGCCAAACGTTGTGTTCCATGCCTACTACCAGCAGCTGAAGCATGCTCTTGAGGCATTTCCACGCATGACACCATACACATTGCACCATTACAGATCACTAGTGAAGTTTCATGTAGATCGACACTTTATCTATATCACTGCGCATAGGGATGAAAGCAAAGAGGAGTTGCAGTCATATTATAAAATGATTGATGAAGATGTGGAGGAGATCACCAAAGAACGGCTGACAAAGTTCCTTGTACCGGTTGAACATGCAGAGCTCTTTGACGCGGACATCATAGGAAGTCCCTTGGTCACCTGGGTCGAGCATGTCGGGCAGAGCAGTGTGAAGAAAAAGAAGAAAAAGGTAGAAGTCCAAGAAATTGATGAGGAGGACAACACCTCTACAAAATATGGATCTATCTCGCTAGAAGGAGGAGGAGAAGGCCGAGGCAATGGACAAGGAGGAAGGGATGATGGAGAAATGCAAGAAGAAGGTGAAGCTACACCACCGAAGGACCCCCCTACCGAGGAAGAAACATCAAAGAAAAGAAAGGTTTCCCCACAGAAACCTTCAGAAAGAAAGAAAACATGCACCAGTAAGCCCAAGATGAAGGCCATGCTCATAGTGGATGACGTTGATATAATCATCGCAGATGTGGAGGATGCTTCAAAGGATATCTTGCAGTGATATGGAGCAAAGCAGGAGATGCTGTATGAAAGAATCGAGAAAGAGCTGAAGGAGATACAACAAGCCATCCATTCGAGCCACGTAGTACCTACTATGCCTTCTTCGTCGAAGATTGTAGAATTGGGGGATGAGCCTGCCCAATTATGAAGACTAGTAGATGCAACAGAGGCTCGACTTTAGTGAGTCCAAGAAGAAAAGGAACGGGCTACAGAAATATTGAAGCAAGAAAAGGAGGAGGTCTTAGAGAAACTACGAGTTGTGCAGTTCTGTGTAACCACCTATGAGAAGGAGAAAGATGAAATTCGGGCGATGTTCGAGGAGGACAATGTGAAGATACAGAAAGAAAAAGACCAACTGCTCACAGAGAAGATTTCGGTCAAAGAAGCGGTAACTAAATCTCTTTGCTCTGTGCTGAGCTTGGCACAGGAGGAACTAGAGTTAGTCGATATGCAAGTGGGGAAGCTTGCTGAGGCCATTCAGTAGATTCAAGAACAGGTAATAGAGTTGTAGATTCAAGAAGTGTCGAGCACTCTGCAAGAAGTGTGCGACCAAAGGGAGGAATCCCCTAAGAGCATAGTTGGAAGGATCAAGGTCCTCGCCTTAGAATGTAAGCAGTTGAGTGATCGAAGTGTGAAAACCTATGAACGCCTCACATAAGATCCAGAGCTGAGGAAAATGGAAGCACAACTCTAGGAGCTGCAACAGCAGGCATCCACCATGTAGGAGCAGATGAAGCTACTCACTACGGTCAAGTGAATGAATAGATCACAAGAGAAATGCGTAGTCCAACAACAGATTAATACCATATATATTAGAGTCATGGAAGTTAAACAGAGACTATAGCTGGTGCAGGACGTGACTTGAACGATTTTTGAAGAGATTAAATGACAAGGCTCACAGCTAGACCAAGTGGTTGCAACAGTGGAACAATGCATGGAAGGGCCTATTACAGAGAAAGTGATTCAGGATTTTTCCGAGCAAGAGATTTTGGCAAAGAAGCAAATTGAGGCAGCTCGAGATAAGCTTAAGGCCTTTGAAGCACCGTTGCCTAGATATGAGTGACTCGAGACGAGTCATAGGTGAGTGTTGGGGACCTGTTGGCCCTTGACCAAGTTTTGAGGAAACATTGGTCATGTTTGACCACTTTTGGGACTTCGACAGGCTGGTCGAAGATGGAGCGCCCAGGTGGAGCTGAGATCGTGGGATCTCACTCATTTTGCGGGCTTGTGGACCCAACAAAGGGTTTACTAGGGTTTATTTAACATGTTATGGTATGTCAGCCGATGGGTTTACCCATGATTAGGGATTTTTGTAAATGTATAAATAAGTAGCTAAGTGATGTAAGAAGGTAGTGTTGAGTTTGTCTATGTGCACAATATGTTGTAAGTGTTAATGTTGGCTTAGTGCAAGAGGTTGTAAGTTGCTTTGCGAAAACAAATTGTGTGACGTGAGGCTCTGTGCCTTGACCTGATTTTGGGAAGGAGGATCTGGCATGCAGATCTCCTGTACTCTATGGAGTTTGGCTCTGTAGCTTTGTGCACAGGAGCGACTGAATGTAGGATGATTGAAGACTAATAAAGAAGAAGAAGAATTTGGTGAACGTAGCCCCACACTGGGGTGAATCACATATATCATGTGTCTTCATGTGCTTTGTGCGATGTAGATTATGCTGTTTATTTTCTTAGTGCTGTTGTTATAATGTATGATAAATGAATATTAGATCCCATCTAATTCTATGTGCTAAGTGATTGAAAGTGCTTGATCTTTATTATTAATGCACTGATCTGTAATAAGGGTTTAATCTGTGATGAGAACGAGACTCATGAACAAATGCATATTGTTGTCTAAGTGCTCTGCTAAGTGTTGTAATCACAGATCTGTGTCCCATATTGGTTGTAGACACATGACTCCTGCAACCTCCCCTGCCTCTACCTCGGGTGAGACTTCATCTTCTTTGCAGGTGTTGCCAAAAGGGCCGGTAGTTAGGGTTTTGTTGGTGCGCTATGAAGTGTTGAACCCTGGGTATGCCCCTGTGCCAACAAGGATCCATGGAGATCAATGCCGACTCAACCATGGACAATGATAAGAGTAGGAACCTACAGGACTTTGACAAATCCTCTCTTTCCAGGCAACTAGATGAGACTCAACAGAGCTGGCTGTTGGGGCTTGGAGAGTAGAAGAAGAAGAAGTATGTGGATCTAAGATTCATTGTGTGCAATAGGAATATGTTCAAGTGGATTATTATATCGATTTTATCTTTTTCAAATGAGAAGTTTGGCACCGTTAATTTCCTGGATATGAGTTTTACGGCCCAAGGTGGACGATTTCAAGGACAACAATATCTCCATATTTTGGCGTTTGAAGTAATAATTCCTTTGGTTTTGGAAGCACTACGAATTTTGGTCAATCAATGCCAGCTGTTTTTTCATCTTTATCCATTGTGACTTTGATTGGTTTGGAGAGACCACGGTTCAATTCCCCTGGTCAACATTGTTGGGTTCTAGGTGCTTCTGTAGATTAGCAGTTTCGTGGTTACCCTACTCTGCCTCATCGATAGTGAGAGAGCGATTGCATTTTTTTGTCGGCGCTGTCATGGATTTCCCATATTCTGATCTTGTTTCTTCTTTCGAGCGACAAGGTGGGTATCTAAACAATGGCCAAGATTTCAACATTTTGTGGCTTGATCGCCCTTCTTGTCTTGTTGAGCGTTGCCAATGATCATGTTGGCCATAATTTTTATGTTACGGGAAAATATTTTGAGCTATGGCTTCAGTATTTTTAACAACAATCCTAAGTCTCCAAATCCATATACTAAAGTAATTATATCGACTTTTTCCATAAGCCATATATCGATTTTTCTTTGTCCAAGGAGAAGCCAAAGTAAATGAAGACATACACCTTCATTATATAGCCCATAGTTGCCATATGATGGATCAAAGGAAATCAAGGGGAATTTTTCCTATGCTTAGAGTTTGATATATGAAATTTAAAGAAGTTGGACATTGGATGCGCGCATGTTGGCACATATGACCATAGTATTGTTTCCCTTTTATGCATCAATTTGGAATGAGAATTGCCTTTGAATTTTGATGTATTGGCCATGTAAAGATCTTGATGTAAGTATGCAATCATCTTGTAAAAAGGTTATGAAGCATTGTAATGGTTGTTTAGATACTCTTGGGTGAGGAGAGTGAGAGGCATTATTGTTGCACCTTAATCCTTTATTAGATTCTTTGGTAATCATGATGTAAAACAATGGGTTGAGGTGATTTGCCTACGTCGTTTTGGCGATTCATTGTAAACTTGACTAAGAGTGTAGTAATAAACTCTTGGACAGTAAGGATATGCCAACGATTAAAGTGCAGGTATCATCAGTTACGGGTTGCAAGTTTAAGCAGATGTGGGCTTCGACATTTCATCTCCGAAGAAAAATAGGTGAAGGAGACAGGGAATGTGCCTTTCAGAACATTTGCCTTGCAATAGTTCCAAGTGTTTGAGTTACATTTTGATTCTGAAGTACAGGGAATGAAGACATTTGCATGCAGTTGATGATGGATTGCATGTCAAAGTTGATACTTTTGGAGGTCCAAAAGTTTTTCTCCGTGGGGAGGTGTGATCCAGGAGGATCTTCACAGTCGAGACATTTTCTGTCGGCTTCAAAATACTGCGAACATTGTCTAGTCAACAAAGATCTCACACTGAGCTTTTTGATGCATTTTGAACGAAGTCAATTGGACTTCACATGCTAGATATATGTCTTGTTTATATTTAGGGGAAAAATGGCATTTGTAAAATGTTTGATACATGAGACAGGGTTCTCATAATTATGTATTTTTCATTATTTAAAAGGGATTATTTGGTGCAAATCCATGTTGGATTTCAATCCCTAGTCTCAAGGAGAGTCCTAAGGAGAGTTGAGATATTCATGGATGGTTGAGAGATATTCTCAAACCAATCCCTTGAGATATGCCAAGATCCTAATTTAGGGGATCCTGAGAGATATTATCTCCATGAAAATCTTGATGTGGTTGAGATGGAGATGTTATATAAACCCTTCTTGGGGGTCAAGGAGAGGGAGAAAGGAAAGAGTTTGTGGAAAGCTTATTGATTCAGAGGGTGTCTTTGTAAAGGAGAAACAAGTTGTAGGATTGTTTATATAACCCTTTTGAAGCAGAATAAATAAAGCAGATTCATGGAATTCATGAATCCAGAGATGTAGCCAGGGGGTATGGTGAACTCCGTTATCATATTGTTGTCAATATTGTATGTGTAATTTTGATGCATTCTCACTTGGTTAAGTAGAGTTTTTATTTATAAACATACACAACAATTTTGATAATTTTATGTGATTATTTCCTTAATGAAGCATGGTTAATTAATCAAATTTCTCTTATTCACATGCAATTGCGTCAGTAAAAGATCTTGTTTTTGAAGATTTGGTTGTAAGAAGATTCTCACCAAATTTTCAGATCACCCAAGAAGCTCCTAAGCTCAGTGAGTGTGGTTGGGGTTGGCCAGTCATAGATGACTTGGATCTTGGCTGGATCCACATGTACACCATGCTGATCAACGATGTAGCCCAGGTAATGGACCCTGTCCATGCCAAAGAATCATTTTTCCAAGTTGGCGCATAGCTTGTGCTGCCGCAGGGTGTGCATAACCTGCCGAATATGATGCAAGTGTTCTTCCCAAATCTTGTTGTAGATGAGAATGTCATCCAAATACACCACTACAAAAGTATCGGTGAATGGTCATAGGATATTGTCCATCATCCTCATGAAAGTGGCTAGAGCATTTGTTGAGCCAAAGGGCATGACCAACCATTCAAAAATACCTTCCTTTGACTTGAAGGCAGTCTTCCATACATATTTCTATTCTGTCAGGACCTGGAGGTAGATAGACTTCAGATCAATCTTACTAAAGTATTTTTCCCCAGTGAGCTAATCAAGGAGGTCATTGATTCGGGGAATCGTGTACCAATTTATGATTGTGATTTTTTTCAGAGCTTGGTAATCAATGCAAAGTCGTCATGTTCCATATTTCTTCTATACCATCATGATTGGGCTCCCACAAGGTGATGAGATGGGATGGATGTGCCCCTTGTGGAGAAGTTCTTAGATCTACCGCTTGATATCCTCATTCTTTAACAGAGAGCGGCGATAGACTAACCCATTGGGCAGCGGTGCGCTGGGGGTTAGATCGATGGCGTGCTTGACCTGACAGTGAAAAGATACTCCGGTAGGTGAGGAGAAGATGTTTGAGTATGATTCCACGACCTTATCCACTTGCTTCTGCTGTGTGGAGAGGTCAGCCACAAAGACCCTGGAGGTGGCTGCAATCTTTTTCTCATTCTGAGAGCGAATCACGAAGAAGACAACTTCCCCATATGAGAGATGACCTTCCTGCATTGATTGGCAGATATCAAGGAAATAACACTAGGTGGGACTGCCTCCGGTATGCTGTACAATTTCTTGTTCAAAGTAATAATAACACTGCAAGGCCTAGACTCATATACATCATGGCGTTTCCATAAATATGGTTGGCCCAAAAGAAATTTACAAAATTCAAGAGGGGAAACATCACACAATACCTCATATTTTAACGGATTGATGCCGTACGACAGGCGAAATTGTTGGCTGATGCGATTGTCTCTTCCTTAGCAGAGCCATCTGATGGTGTAGAGCTGTGGGTGTGGCGTTGTTGGCAGGACGAGTCGCTTAACAACCTCTACTGAGATGAGGTTCTTTTGGATACCGCAATCAACGATGAAGTGCAGTGGGGTACCCTTCACCCACTTTTGTGAATGAAAAATGTGCTTGCCTTCCTCTCACTTGTCTGGTTCATCAGGATGGAGCTTGGTAGTAGCAACGGTAGCACTGGGTTTTGCGGTCTGTCTCCCCCTTTCTATTTCTAACACAAATTCAGAACCCACACCTGATTCATGTGCTTTCACCTTAGCCAACAATGACTGCTTTGAGCGGCAATCAATAGTGTTATGCCTGGGGCTCTTAGGAAGTCACACCATTTCCCGATATCTTTCTTTGTCTTTCCGATGTCCTTGTTTTCTTGCGGCCTATACTAGTTGTTCTGAGGTGGTTCATCTTTGCTCTATCCTTTTTTCTGCGGGTTGGGGCCACCCTTTCCTGGATTTTTTTGTGAGGGGTTCCCAAGACCAAATTGTCTCTTCTTTTGTTTGAGCTTCTGCTCGATTTTGACAACATATCGGTAGGCCACGCCCAAGGATGAGATGTCTAGAAAATCCATTTTGGCCTGGATGTATTTATGCAGACCATCGCGATACTTTAGCACTAGATGTCGCTCAGAATATTTGATACCCAACTTGGTGCTCAAGGTATGGAAGATATTTGTGAACTCAGGCACTGCTTGGTCTCTTTCCTGATGCAGTTTGGTCCATTTTGTATACAGGTCGTCATAACTTCCAACAGGGTAGTATTGTTCCTTAATATCCCTAAAGGACTCCCAGGTGATAACAACTATAAATAATGAGGGTTCCTCTGTTTCCTTCTGTTCACAGAAAATTTCCCACCAATATTTGACATGGTGAACGACTTTGAGGAGCGCAAACGTAATCTTTTCTCTATTCGAGAAGTTATGGATAGAGAAATACCCTTCTAGCAGATTCAACCATTTTTCTACAACATCTGCATCTATCTGACCTTCAAATATAGGAATATCGAAGTTGATTTGTACCTTGAAGGGGGCAACGCCTCTGTTTGAGGAAGATGCATCACTTGTTGGTAGTCGCCAAAGGATTTGCGCAAAAATATCCATCATCTCGTTCCTCTGTTGTGTGAGGGATTCCTCGAGAATTTTTTTGAAGGGATCTCCTGTCCCGTTGTCTTTCTTTTCTCCCACCATGAGAGGTCACTTGGGCGTGCGAGAGGTTTTGTCCTCAAGAGAAACAAGTTGGAGACCCAATTCTTTGTACCCTAGCCTCGTTGGGGACATGCATTAAGAATGATAAGGAGTAGACCAATCTGATACCACTGATCCATATTTTATGAGCAGAACGAAATGGATACATATTTTTATCCAAAATATGCTTAACACATAATAACAAATATAACTATAAAATGCAAGGAAAAACAATCTTGCTAGAATGGTGGCAGCTTATCTCTGAGAAGAGATGTGACGGCTGTGCTCATTCGTAAGAAGATGATTACAATGAGGCTCTAAAGGCATTTTTACAATAAACAAGAATGTTAAAAACCCTAGACATCCAAAAACCTAACCCTAGGAGATGAAGCGCCAAAAGTCATGTGGGCTTCGTTTGGGTAAGTTAGTACATCAACTTCCCGGGGTCGTAACTTTTGCATACGATCTCCATTTTAGGCGCACGATATCCCGTTGGAAAGGTCTATCCGAGGAATACACATGTTTCCTGTAGAAATATTAGCACTTGTTGGATGTGGTGATCCCTAAAAACATTGTTTAGGGCCTTGAAACGGCCCCGAAAGTCAGGGACCCGAAAACTAGGAAAAAGCCGCTGAACTGGAAAACTGCCAAAATGAGCCAGTTAGAATAGGTGGGGGGCCACCGACATCCATATGGATCACCTTGTTGGATTAGTTGTGCTTCTTTTTTTGTGGAAGGTTGTCACGAACTTGTTGTTGGCGGGGTTGAATCTGTTCAACCAACCTATTATATCTTGTCTTGAATGGGCAATGTGTAGGAACCGTCGTAGGTGAAGAAACAATATCTTCTTTCTCTTATTCAATATGCTTCAGTTGGATAGAAAGGTCTTGGGCCAAGGATGCATTGGTTGCAGTTTCCTTTTGTTCATATTTTGAATAGACTGTGAAGAGGTTGAATTTTGCAGTATGAGAGATTACCTTGTGACATTGTTTTGGTGGTACAATAGTCGAAACTACCTCTAGATGACCCCCCATAGTAACAATGAAACTATGGGGTTGATAATCATAAACAACATGACGTTTCCAAATATATGGTTGGACCAAAAGAAAATCATAGACATCCATATGGGAAACATCACACAATACCTCATCCTTGAAGGGCTTGATGTTGTAGGATATGTGACACTACTGGCTGACATAGAGATCTTGTCCCTGGCGAAGCCACCTGATGTTGTATGGCTGCGGGTGTGGAGTTGTCGACAATACCAAATGTTTAACGACCTCTGTTGATATAATTTTATTCTGACTTCCACTATCCAGAATAAAATGCATTGGGGTCCCCTTCACCCACATCTGTGAATGGAAGAGGTGCTCTCCCTCTTCAGGATCTGCTGGTTCTTCTGGTTGAATTATTGTGGTTGCAACGATGTAAGTGGGATCTATGTCGATGATCTGTATCCTTCCATTATTTATTGAATTAGATTCTGAATCTGGGTTCAAATATTTCTCTTTGATCTCAGCCACCAATGGTTATTTTGAGCGACATACATAGGTGTTGTGTCAGGGGTTTTTATGGAAATCACACCACTTTTCAGTGTCATTCTTCACCTTTCTCTTACCCTTCTTTTCCTGTGGCTTGGATTGGTTTTCAGGAGGCTATTTGTTAGAGCCGTCTTTATCATACTTTGGTTTTTGTGGATTTATAGACCTGAACTCATGTTTGTTTTGGTGCCTAAGTTTCTGATCGATTTTGACAACATATCGATAGGCAGCTCTAAGTGATGAGATGTCCAGAAAATCCATTTTGTTTTGGATGTACTGATGCAGAGCTCCGAGTTATTTCATAACTAGATTTTGCTCAGAGTATTTGATACCCAGATTGGTGCGTAAGGTATGTAAAGTATTTATGAACTCCGACAATATTTGGCCCCTTTCTTACTGTAGTGTGATCCATCTCATGTAATGGTCATAATAGTTACCAGCAGGGTAATATTGTTTCTTGACCGCATCCACAAAAAAATCTGAAGTGGGCTCGGCCCCATATATTCCAGACTCCTATGTGGAGATTTTCTCCCAATAATTTTCCCACCAATGTTTGACACGGGGGATATCCTTAAGGAGTGCGAAGGTGGTCTTTTTCACTGTCGAAAAAATTGTGAACAAAAAAGTAACCTTCTAGCAGATTTAACCATTTTTCTAGGGCATCTGCATCTATCTAACCTTCAAATATGGGAATATAAAAATTGAATTGTACCTTAAAAGGAAAGGTGCCTCCAAAGTGGCCTCTTGATGAGGATGTGCTTGCTGTTATCGATAGGCGTTGAAGTATGTGGGAAAAATTCTCCATCATTTCGTCCCTTTGTCACGTGCGAGATTGCTCAAGCAACATATTAATAGAATATTCTACTCCATCGTTTTTGTTTTCTTTTGCGATGGAGGATTTCTTGGGTGTGAGGGAGTGATTTTACTCAAGAGATAAAAGCTCGAGACCCAACTTTCTATACTCAGACCTCGTCGGGGACATGCACTGAAAATCGATCAAGAGCAGCCTGCTCTGATACCACTGATCCATATTAATTTTGTTGGATTACTGAGAGGGGGGGTGAATCAGTAAAAGAAAAATGTAATCCTTTTTAACCATAAAATGCAAGTGTTAAATCAATGTAGAATTATCATCCAATAGTTGCAGAGTAAATAAACGATGAACAAATGATCAATCATACACATACATAGTACATCAGTGTTTTTACGTGGAAACCCAAAGTGGGAGAAAACCATAGAATGTTTTTTCTTATATGTCTTTAAGAATTGCATTCTTTGGAAGCACCAACTTCCTTTGTTTTCCAGCTGCAGCTGGAAGGAGGCTCCAACCCCCTAGTTTCTCAAGCTACAACCTGAGGGAAGCTCCAACTCCCTTATTCTCTAGCTACAACCAAAAGGAGGATACAAACCCCTATTTTCTCCGGTTACAACCGAAAGGTGGCTACAACCACTTGTCCTTACCCTGTCCAACCGCCTTGACGTATAAGTAGAATGATGGAACCACTATCACACCATCACTGTGAGATATACTGTTGTAAACCTATACCAATCAACTTGCACCAAACAACCTGTACCAATAACTTGAACCATGCATAAACCATGCATCAACCATGCATCAACTTGTACCTCAACCTGTAATCAACCTGTGCCATAAAAAAATGCATCAACCATGAACCAACCTGTACCAAACAACCTATAATCAACCCGTATCATAAACAAGTGCATCAAACATGCACCAACCTGTACCTCAACCTGTACCATGAACAAGTGCATCAACCATGCACCAAACCTATACAAATAACTTGTTACAAAATCCTGTCCAAACAACCTATCACAACAACCTATCTCATCAATCTTATCAACCAAATCATATCTACTCACCAAGATAAATCACCAAGACAACTCTCAAATATGTGCATCAACCAATCATAACACAACAACTCATAATCATCACCAAGATCAATATGTTCTTCTAATAATATACTAAGACAAGTATGCTACATCATCCATAAACCATGTGTCAAAAATACTACTAAAAAGTACCTCCAACCATGTACCAATTATGTACCAATCATGCATCAAATATGACTCATCAAGATGTACCAACATCATCAACTATACACCTCATGTATGTGCCAACTCATCAACTACTTGTCTCAACCATGTACCCAACATGTACCTCAACCAAAATCCCTCATCAATTTAATCATCCAAATCTGATTTGTGACTTTGTAACATACCTAGTGTATATGATCACATACATGCAAACCTTCCTTAACTTTAACAAGAGACTATCATTTTCATCAAACTTTACTTTAGTCTCACATGACTAATTTTGGATTAGTAAAAAACCCTAACTTGTAATAATCATAACTATGTACCTGTAATGAATAAAGATATGAAAATGGTACACAATGTTCTTCAGTGTCTTTTATGCAATTCCTCCAGATTTCACTACTTGGAACCTCTCAGAAAAGAAGTTATAGCAAAAATGGCATACCTTGTTGAATTCTAGCTTATTTTAGAGAGCGGACTTGTAGAGCGTTCCCTGCACGGAATATTTTTTGTATGGATCTGAGAATTGTAAACAGAATACTACAGACTATATTCTAACCAATACATTTTTTCTTACTGTATTTGGATCTGTTATGAACAAGTTATGACGTTTTTACCCGAAACACCTGTTTTAGACTAGTTTCAGGACTAGCCAAACCCTATTTTCCACGGAGTGTAACTCCAAAAATACAACGACCCACAAGCTGAGATGTTTTATCACAACTACTTGGATATGTTTTGTCATCTACCTCCCAATATCACAGTCTGAATCATTCTAGAAAAAAAACGTTATTGTGAAAAAGGTGAGATTCCCTGTAAATAACATACCTTAGAAAGCATCATCAAAAGAATTTATCCTCCCTTGATTTTCAGCCTTCTTTACTTCACCTTGCCTCTGAAATTCAGCTTAGATATCCTTTGGTTACCTTAGTAACTTGTAGATATTCAATATTCTCAAATGTGATTAAAATTAGAGAGCCTTGCCTCTTATTTATACTTTCATGTAGCTTCCTCAAGGGGTTACCTTTTAACCATCTTAACCCACTTTCCTTATTTTAGGGCTAACCCACTTCTAACCACGTATCCACTTAGTAATTTCTCCATTAACTTTATTATTTAAATAATTTATTTTGTATCCACTCCGACTTATAGTATACTCATCACTTTACTTTATTATTTAAATTACCTTATAACCATCTTAACCCACTTTCCTTATTTTAGGGCTAACCCACTTCTAACCACTTGTCCACTTAGTAATTTATCCATTAACTTTATTATTTAAATAATTTATTTTGTATCCACTTTGAATTATAGTACACTCATCACTTCACTTTATTATTTAAACAATTTCTTCTTTGCAACCACTTTGACTACTTTGACCTTTTGGGGCTTCTAGATGACTCATGAGGGTTCTCCAACTTCACATGGCCATAACTCTCTAACCATGATGAGTTATGTGACGTTCCACATACCACTGAAAATGGAATGACATGTACTATCCATCTAGAATAGTATTTCCTGTAAATATATCAAAACTCATACAATTATCCATCAAACAAACTTGGGTCCATTACCCAAACCTTTGTGCTACCAGAATTTGCTACCAAACTTTCTTCAAGGGTTGACATCAATGACAACCAACCCAAATAATCAACAAATTTTGGCACGAAATGAGAGAGAAGATATAATAAATAAATGTATAGGGATATATTATATACCCAATAATATAACAAAGATATATCAGAGATATAACAATAAACAAAAAGATACAATAATACACCATTTCTATTAATGAGCGAAATGTACAAAACTGCAAAATATAGAGTGAATGAACTTGCTAGAATGGTGGTAGCTTATATCTGAGAAGATATGTGATGGATAATATCATTCGCAAGAATATGATTTTTACAATGAGGTTCCAAAGGCCTTTTTAACATAAGGAAAATACAAAACCCTAACCCCGGAAGATGAAAATCCAAAAGGTTTGTGGGCCCCGATGGGGCCAGGTAGTTGATACCTCAACTTCCCATGGGTGTAAATTTTGTATATGATCTCCATTTGGGGCAATCGATACACCGTTGGAAATGTATAGCTGAGAAGAACACATTACAAATGGACCACGCTAGTGCCTATCGAAATATTTTGGGCCCGAAATCCCCAAAAACGTCGTTTAGGCCCTCAAAATGGTCCCAAAAGTTTGGGACCCAAAAAACTACCAAGGTTTAACTTTTTTTTCGATCCAGTGGAATAGGTGGGTGGCCACCGATATCCACTTGGATCAGATTAACCTTCACAACAAACATTTCAGTATTCTATTAGATATGTTGTGATGAATTGTCCAATGGAGTATCCACGATGGTTTGCAGATCATATTGGTATCAAAGTAGGTTTCTTTGGGGTATTTGTGGGAAGTTGCAAGGATCAAAGGTTTGGTTTAAGAATAAAGTCACAAAACCCTATCCATGGTCGATGAGTCTGTTCATAACAACCCTTGAGATCCAATAGAGGAGAGATTTGTGAGGCTAAAAGAGAAAGTCACTGACATTTCTCGCAATATGTACTTCATGGAAAATATAACAAGAAATATTGGACCATTTAGAGAAGTTGGAGGTTCAAATTAAGAGATTGGATCAGATGAGAAACCGGGGGATAACAAAGATCCAACAAAGGAGTCATGGAAAGAATTCAAGAAAGAGAAGCCAAATGTTAGAAAAAAGAGGATCCCAGAGAAATAATATAAAAAAGATGCATAAATAAAAAACATAATATACACAATACAATAAAGACAAAGATATATGTGGTTCACCCAATATGAGCTATGTCCACCAGAGAAATTTCCAGTCCTTCCTTTATTATTACCAAGAAATGAAGGGATACAACCTACAAGACACCCATTGTAACTTCCTCTTCTTTTCTCACAATCTACTCTCTCAGAATACAATATTCACTCTCATACATAGCCACAATACAATTATATCATACATAAAATAGGGTTTCCTTCTAGGGAATAAAACCCTAACATAACTTCTACCATCAGATATGTAACCTAATGATGAATGGTTCAAATTGACTATGAAATTACAATATTTTACAATGCAATTTTCCCAAAAATTTCTCTTTGAGGGCGCTACCCCCGAACCCCCACTATAGGGGGATCCAATGAATGTTTTTGCCCCCTTAGAACCCCTAATGACATATGTTGGGGGGGGGGGAATCCCCCCCACTCCCCCCATAAGGAAATGGGATCCAAGCATGACTAAAACAAGACCTCTGAATCAGGAAGATAATCAATCTCCACAACCAAAAATATCCCACTTGGAGACTGATCACAACAACTCCACTACTGTTGTACATGTTGGACTATGATCCACCTTGGATCAAGAAATTTTCTCATCTTCACCTTCATGCTTGAAGGCCAACTGAAACTGAGCAGAAACTCATTTTCTCCCTGATTACTACCTTTGTTAACATGTCTGCAATATTTGAGCTAATATGTATCTTTTCCAACTTAAATTGTCCATCTTCCAAAATGGATCGTATGAAATGGTACATGAGCTGTATATGTTTAGTCTTAGAATGGAAGGTTGAGTTATTTGCAATATGAATGACACTTTGGATGTTACAATACAACCTTCTTTTCTCCTACTGCTTTCATAATTCCTCCATAAACCTCTGTAGCCAAACCATCTCTTTACTATCGTCTGTAGCAACAACATACTCTGATTTCGTTGTTGAAAGTGTAACAACCTTTTGCAGTTTCGAAATATAACTTACTATTGTTCCACCTATAGTAAAAACATACTCTTTGGTGCTCCTTCTTCTATGTTTATCACCTGCCATATATGAATCAACATATCTCTATAGAAAAATGCTTGAACCTCCAAAACATAATGCATGAGTAGTAGTACCTCTCAAATACTTGAGAATCCACTTGATTGTCTCCCAATTTTATTCACCTATATTTTTCATATATCTACTCACAAATCCCATTGCATGTTCAATATCTGGTCTTGTGCACACCATAGCACACATCAAGATGCCAACTACTGATGAATAAGGGATCCTGGACATGTATTCTATTTGCTCCTGTTTCTTGGGACACATTTCCTTGTTTAATTTGAAATGGATGGCTAAAGGTGTGCTAACTGGTTTTTCATTCTGCATTCTAAAACTCTCCAACACATTCTCTATGTACTCACCCTGAGAGAATATCAATTTGTGATTTTTCTTGTCTCTTGTTATTCTCATACCAAGGATTTTCTTTGCAGCACCCAAATCCTTCATCGCAAATGAATTAACTAATTTTATTTTGAGAACATTTATATCCTGCATGTTAGACCCTACAACAAGCATGTCATCTACATACAATAGCAAGATAATACAAATTCCATTTTCTAACCTCTTAAAATAAACATAGTAATCATAATGACATCTACTATAACCTTGTTCTATCATAAACCTATCAAACTTCAAATACCACTACCTTGGAGATTTATTTAGGCCATACAAGCTCTTCTTCAACTTGCATACCAAATTCTCCTTCCCTTTGACCTCATACCTCTATGGCTACTGCATATAAATATGTTCCTCCAAATACCCATGGAGAAAGTTTTTGTTTACATCTAACTGTTCAAGATGAAAATCTTATACTGCCACAAGACTTAAAATAGTCCTAATTGAAGTCATTTTAACAACACGAGAAAATATTTCATCAAAATATATACCTTTCTTTTGTGCAAACCCATTTACAACAAGTATGTCTTTGTACCACTTCTTTCCTCCATCTTCTTCTTTCAACCTGTAAACTCATTTATTCTACAATGATCTTTTTCTTGCAGGCAACTAAACCAAGTCCCAAGTCTAGTTATTTACCAAGGAGTCCATTTCCTCTTTCATTCCTTGCTCACACTTATTTTCAATGTCTACTTGCATTCCCTCTTCATAAATTTTTGGTTCATCAAATCAATCAACAATAAATAATACAATGAATGAGAGTATCGTTCATGGGGTCTACTTAACCTGGTATATATTCTAACAACACTTGCAGGAGTTTGAGGTACCTGCTGCTCCTGTTGTTGTGCATTTTGATTTTCTGGTACCTTTTGAATTTCATTTTCTTTGATTTCATCAAACACTGTGTATTCTGGGTTTTCCTTTTCCTGTTTCCTTCCCTGCAACTGATCTTTGTACATGAACTTTTCATTGAATACCACATATCTATTCCTAATGATTTCGTGATTTTCATAATCCCATAAGATATTTAACCAAAATCATTAACACCGTATCCAATAAATGTATACTTGTATTTTGCCTCAATATTTGTTCTATTTTCTTTATGAATATGGACAAATGCTTCATAACTGAAAGTCTTAATAAATGAGTAGTTTACCATTTTACCTGTCCATGCCTCCTATAGAATGCCACCATCCAAGGAGCTTGAAGGCCCTATGTTTATTAATTAAACAACAATATCTACAACATCCACCCAAAACTGTAAGGGAAACCATCCATTCAATCTCATACTCCTTGCATGTTCCATGATTGTCCCGTTCTTCCTTTATGACACACCATTTTCTTGTGGTGTTCCTGGAACTATCTTCTCTCTACGAATCCCATGGTATGAACAATAATTATCAAACTCCTTTCTGCAGTATTCACCTCCATTATCTGATCTAATAGAATTCAACCTTTCTCCTGTTCATTCTCAACCAAAGCTTTCCATTTCTTAAAAGTGTCAAAAACATTTGATTTTTTTTCGAATGCAATAAACCCAAATTTTCCTAGTTACATCATCAATAAAAGTAACATAATAATGAGATACACCAAGAGATAATACCTGAGATGGTCTTCATACATTTGTATGGACAAGATCTAAATTTTCACTTTTATTTTCCTTCCTGACTCTAAGAAATATAACTCGCTTATGTTTTACATAAACAAACTGCTCACAGAAATCCAAATCAACTTGTTTAAGATCTAGCAACAAATTCCTTTTGTGTAGTATATACATCCCCTTTCACTCATGTGTCCAAGACTATGATGCCATAGTGTTGTATCCAATCTTGTAGAAGCTAAAGAGATAGAATATTCAACATTAGCAATACATAAATACAATGTACCTACCTTCTGTCCCTTTTCTATTACCAATGATCCTTTAGTGAACCTCCACACCTTTTATGTAAATGTAGATATACAACCTTCAGTTCCAAACTACCTTGTTGAAATTATATTTCTTCTCAAATCTGGAACATGTCTCACCTCTTTTAGCAACCATTGGTTTCCATTCTTTAACTTTATTTGTACCTTACCCATTCCAATAAGTTTACATGCTTCATCATCACCCAAATAAACATGTCCAAAATAACCTTGAACATAATCTTGAAAATATTTCTTATGGTGTGTGGCATGAAATGAAATCCTTGAATCTAATACCCAAGAATCAATAATATTATCTAAAGAAAGAATCAAATCATCTTGTAACACATCACCTACTACATTTTCTTCCTGATTTTTATGATGTTGTCCATCTCCTTATTTCTTTAGAGATCTGTAGTCTTTCTTCATATGTCCCTTCTTCCCATAATTCTAGCACTCGATCTTTGCTAGTCTGGATTTGGATCCGCCCTTCTTAGACTTTCCATGGTTCCCTGAGATATTTCATCTTTCCCTTTTTTCCACGATCAACGCATTACCCAATGTCTCACTTGTGCTTTTTCATCGCATTTCCTCGCTAAGGATAAGATCAATAACATCATCAAATTTCAGAGTGTTTGAACCAGAGATAGAGTTACTTACAACCATGAACAAGCTATTCTGGCTTTCTGACAATGTGCACAAGATTAGAATATCCCTAACCTCATCATCAAAGTTCACTCCTACATAACTTAGCTTATTAGTAACCATATTAAATTCATTTAAATGATCATCAACAAACCCACCTTCTGACATCTTCATATTAAATCATCGCTTCATTAGAAATACCTTGTTGGAGGCCGAAGGTTTATCATATAGTTTAGACAATGCCTTCATCAGATCCTCCATTTTCTTTTCTTTTAAAATGTTAAAGGCCACTGATGCTTCCAGACACAACCGTATCGTTCCTAGTGCCTTTTTTTAAAGAATCTCCCATTCTTCTTCCTTCATACTAGTCAATTACTTTTATTTTCCACCCAATGGTAGGAAAAGATCCTTTTGATATAGATAGTCTTCCATTTTCATCTTCCATAACTGGTAGTTTTGGTCGTTAAATTTCTTGACCCTAAACTTTCCATCTTCCACTATTTCTCCCACTCGAACCAAGAACCCTCTTTTCCTGTGAGTTACCTTTCGCTCTTATACCAATTGTTACAAAAAAGAGGATCACAAAGAAATAATATAAAAAATATGCTGAAATAAAACATATAAGATGCACAATACAATAGATACACATATATACTTGGTTCACCCAATATGGGCTATGTCCACTAAAGCAATTTCCAATCTTTCCTTTATTATTATCCAACAAATGAAGGGATACAACCTACAACACACCTGCTATAACTTCCTCTTCTTTTCTCACAGTCTCCTCTCTCAAAATAAAATATTCACTCTAATTCATAGCTGCAATACAATTCTCTCATACATAAATAGGGTTTCATTCTAGGGAAGA
>JASDQU010108552.1:65444-79511 GCA_032191745.1 Picea mariana
ATACCAATCAACCTGCGCCAAAAAATCTGTACCAATAACTTGAACCATGCATCAACCATGCATCAACTTGTACCTCAACCTGTAATCAACCTGTACCATAAAAAAATGCATCAACCATGCACCAACCTGTACCAAACAACCTGTAATCAACTCGTACCATAAACAAGTGCATCAACCATGAACCAACCTGTACCTCAACCTGTACCATGAACAAGTGCATCAAACATGCACCAAACCTATACAAATAACTTGTTACAAAAACCTGTCCAAAAAACCTATCACAACAACTTGTCTCATCAATATTATCAACCAAATCAAATCTACTCACCAAGATAAATCACCAAGACAACTCTCAAATATGTGCAGCAACCAAGCATAACACAACAACTCATAATCATCACCGAGATCAATATGTTCTTCTAATAATATACCAAGACAAGTATGCTACATCATCCATAAACCATGTGTCAAAAATACTACTAAAAAGTACCTCCAACCATGTACCAAGTATGTACCAATCATGCATCAACTATGACTCATCAAGATGTACCAACATCTTCAACTATACACCTCATATATGTGCCAACTTATCAACTACTTGTCTCAACTATGTACCCAACATGTATCTCAACCAAAATCACCAAAATCCCTCATCAATTTAATCATCCAAATCTTATTTGTGACTTTGTAACATACCTAGTGTATATGATCACATACATGCAAACCTTCCTTAACTTTAACAAGACACTATCATTTTCATCAAACTTTACTTTAGTCTCACATGACTAATCTTAGATTAGTAAAAAACCCTAACTTGCAATAATCATAACTATGTACCTGTAATGAATAAAGATATGAAAATGGTACACAATGTTCTTCAGTGTCTTTTATGCAATTCCTCCAGATTTCACTACTTGGAACCTCTCAGAAAAGAAGTTATAGCAAAAATGGCATACCTTGTTGAATTCTAGCTTATTTTAGAGAGCGAACTTGTACATCGTTCCTTGCACGGAATATTTTTTGTATGGATTTGAAAATTGTACACAGAATACTACAGACTGTATTCTAACCAATACATTTTGTCTTACTGGATTTGGATCTGTTATGAAGAAGTTATGACGTTTTTACCCGAAACACCTGTTTTAGACTAGTTTCAGGACTAGCCACAAACCCTATTTTCCATGGAGTGTAACTCCAAAAATACAACGACCCATAAGCTGAAATTTTTATCACAACTACTTGGATATGTTTCGTCATCTTCCTCCCAATTTCACGGTCTGAATCATTCTAGAAAACACGTTATTGCGAAAAAGGTGAGATTCCCTGTAAATAACATACCTTAGAAAGCATCATCAAAAGAATTTACCCTCCCTTGATTTTCAGCCTTCTTTACTTCACCTTCCCTCTGAAATTTAACTTAGATATCCTTTGGTTACCTTAATAACTTGTAGATATTCAATATTCTCAAGTGTGATTAAAATTAGAGAGCCTTGCCTCTTATTTATACTTTCATGTAGCTTCCTCAAGGGGTTACCTTTTAACCATCTTAACCCACTTTCCTTCTTTTAGGGCTAACCCACTTCTAACCACGTGTCCACTTAGTAATTTCTCCAATAACTTTATTATTTAAATAATTTATTTTGTATCCACTCTGACTTATAGTATCCTCATCACTTCACTTTATTATTTAAATTACCTTATAACCATCTTAACCCACTTTCCTTATTTTAGGGCTAACCCACTTCTAACCACTTGTCTAGTTAGTAATTTCTCCATTAAATTTATTATTTAAATAATTTATTTTGTATCCACTTTGAATTATAGTACACTCATCACTTCACTTTATTATTTAAATAATTTCTTGTTTGCAACCACTTTGAGTACTTTGACCTTTTGGGGCTTCTAGATGATTCATGAGGGTTCTCCAACTTCACATGGCCATAACTCTCTAACCATGATGAGTTATGTGACGTTCCACATACCACTAAAAATGGAATGACATGTACTATCCATCTAGAATAGTATTTCCTGTAAATATATCAAAACTCATACAATTATCCATCAAACAAACTTGGGTCCATTACCCAAACCTTTGTGTTACCGAAATTTGCTACCAAACTTTCTTCAAGGGTTGACTCAATGACAACCAACCCAAATAATCAACAATTTTTGGCACGAAATGAGAGAGAAGATATAATAAATAAATATATAGGGATATATTATATATCCAATAATATAACAAAGATATATCATAGATATAACAATAAACAAAAAGATACAATAATACACCATTTCTATTAATGAGCGAAATGTACAAAACTGTAAAATATAGAGTGAATGAACTTTCTAGAATGGTGGCAACTTATATCTGAGAAGATATGTGATGGATAATCTCATTCGCAAGAATATGATTTTTACAATGAGGTTCCAAAGGCCTTTTTAACATAAGGAAAATACAAAACCCTAACCCCGGAAGATGAAAATCCAAAAGGTTTGTGGGCCCTGATTGGGCCGGGTAGTTGATATGTCAACTTCCCATGGGTGTAACTTTTGTATATGATTTCCATTTGGGGCAATCAATACACTGTTGGAAATGTATAGTTGAGAAGAACACATTACGAATGGACCACGCTAGTGCCTAACGAAATATTTTGGGCCCGAAATCCCCAAAAACGTCGTTTAGGGCCTCAAAACGGTCCCAAAAGTTTGGGACCCGAAAAATTGCCAAGGTTTAATTTTTTTTTCGAGCCAGTGGAATAGGTGGGTGGCCATCGATATCCACTTGGATCAAATTAACCTTCACAGCAAACATTTCAGTATTCTATTAGATATGTTGTGATGAATTGTCCAATGGAGTATCCACGATGGTTTGCAGATCATATTAGTATAAAAGTAGGTTTCTTTGGGGTATTTGTGGGAAGTTGCAAGGATCAAAGGTTTGGTTTAAGAATAAATTCATAGAACCCTATCCATGTTTGATGAGTCTGTTCATAACAACCCTTGAGATCTAATAGAGGAGAGATTTGTGAGGCTGAAAGAGAAAGTCACTGACATTTCTCGCAATATGTCCCTCCTCATGGTGAATATAACAAGAAATATTGGACCATTTAGAGAAGTTGGAGGTTCAAATTAAGAGATTGGATTAGATGAGAAACCGGGGGATAACGAAGATCCAACAAAGGAGTCATGGAAAGAATTCAAGAAAGAGAAGCCAAATGTTAGAAAAAAGAGGATCCCAGAGAAATAATATAAAAAAAATGCATAAATAAAACACATAATATACACAATACAATAAAGACAAATATATATGTGGTTCACCCAATATGAGCTATGTTCACCAGAGAAATTTCCAGTCCTTCCTTTATTATTATCCAACAAATGAAGGGATACAACCTACAAGACACCCATTGTAACTTCCTCTTCTTTTCTCATAGTCTCCTCTCTCATAATACAATATTCACTCTCATACATAGACGCAATACAATTATATCATACATAAAAGAGGGTTTCCTTCTAGGGAAAAAAACCCTAACATAAATTCTACCATCAGATATGTAACCTAATGATGAATGGTTCATATTGACTATGAAATTACAATATTTTACAATGCAATTTCCCCAAAAATTTCTCGTTGGGGGCGCTACCCCCGAACCCCCACCATAGGGGGCTCCAATGAATGTTTTCGCCCCACTAGAACCCTTAATGACATATGTGGGGGGGGAATGCCCCCCACTTCCCCCATAAGGAAATGGGATCCAAGCATGACTAAAACAAGACCTCTGAATCAGGAAGATAATCAAGCTCCACAACCAAAAATATCCCACTTGGAGACTGATCACAACAACTCCACTGTTGTTGTACATGTTGGACTATGATCCACCTTGGATCAAGAAATTTTATCATCTTCACCTTCATGCTTGAAGGCCAACTGAAACTGAGCAGGAACTCATTTTCTCCCTGATTACTACCTTTGTTAACATGTCTGCAAGATTTTAGCTAGTATGTATCTTTTCCAACTTAAATTGTCCATCTTCCAAAATGGATCGTATGAAATGGTACATGAGCTGTATATGTTTAGTCTTAGAATGGAAGGTTGAGTTATTTGCAATATGAATGACACTTTGGATGTTATAATACAACCTTGTTTTCTCCTACTGTTTTCATAATTCCTCCATAAACCTCTGTAACCAAACCATCTCTTTACTATCGTCTGTAGCAACAACATACTCTGATTCCGTTGTTGAAATTGCAACAACCTTTTGCAGTTTCGAAATATAACTTACTATTGTTCCACCTATAGTAAAAACATACTCTTTGGTGCTCCTTCTGCTATGTTTATCACCTACCATATATGAATCAACATATCCCTATAGAAAAATGTTTGAACCTCCAAAACATAATGCGTGAGTAGTAGTACCTCTCAAATACTTGAGAATCCACTTGATTGCCTCCCAATTTTATTCACCTGTATTTTTCATATACCTGCTCACAACTCCCATTGCATGTTCAATATTTGGTCTTGTGCACACCATAACATACATCAAGTTGCCAACTACTGACGAATAAGGGACCATGAACATGTATTCTATCTTCTCCTGTTTCTTGGGACACATTTCATTGTTTAATTTGAAATGGATGGCTAAAGGTGTCCTAACTGGTTTTTCATTCTGCATTCTAAAACTCTCCAACACCTTCTCTATGTACTCACCCTGAGAGAATATCAATTTGTGATTTTTCTTGTCTCTTGTTATTCTCATACCAAGGATTTTCTTTGCAGCACCCAAATCCTTCATCGCAAATGAATTAACTAATTTTCTTTTGAGAACATTTATATCCTACATGTTAGACCCTACAACAAGCATGCCATCTACATACAATAGCAAGATAATACAACTTCCATTTTCTAACCTCTTAAAATAAACATAGTAATCATAATGACATCTACTATAAGCTTGTTCTGTCATAAACCTGTCAAACTTCAAATACCACTACCTTGGAGATTTATTTAGGCCATACAAGCTCTTCTTCAACTTGCATACCAAATTCTCCTTCCCTTTGAGCTCATACCCCTATGGCTACTGCATATAAATACGTTCCTCCAAATCCCCATGGATAAAGTTTTTGTTTACATCTAACTATTCAAGATGAAACTATTCTACTGCCACAAGACTTAAAATAGTCCTAATTGAAGTCATTTTAACAACACGAGAAAATATTTCATCAAAATATATACCTTTCTTTTGTGCAAACACATTTACAACAAGTATGTCCTTGTACCACTTCTTTCCTCCATCTTCTTCTTTCAACCCGTAAACTCATTTATTCTACAATGCTCTTTTTCTTGCAGGCAATGAAACCAAGGAGTCCATTTCCTCTTTCATTCCTTGCTCACACTTATTTTCAATGTCTACTTGCATTCCCTCTTCATAAATTTTTGGTTCATCAAAATCAATCAACAATAAATAATACAATGAATGAGAGTATCGTTCATGGGGTCTACTTAACCTGGTATATATTCTAACAACACTTGCAGGAGTTTGAGGTACCTATTGCTTCTGTTGTTGTGCATTTTGATTTTTTGGTACCTTTTGAATTTCATTTTCTTTGATTTCATCAAACACTGTGTATTCTAGGTTTTCCTTTTCCTATTTCCTTCCCTGCAACTGATATTTGTACATGGCCTTTTCATTGAATACCACATATCTACTCCTAATGATTTCATGATTTTCATAATCCCATAAGAGATTTAACCAAAACCATTAACACCGTATCCAATAAATGTATACTTGTATTTTTCCTCAATATTTGTTTTATTTTCTTTATGAATATGGACAAATGCTTCATAATCGGAAGTCTTAATAAATGAGTAGTTTACCATTTTACCTGTCCATGCCTCCTATAGAATGACACCATCCAAGGAGCTTGAAGGCCCTATGTTTATTAATTAAACAACAATATCTACAACATCCACCCAAAACTGTAAGGGAAACCATGCATGCAATCTCATACTCCTTGCATGTTCCATGATTGTCCCGTTCTTCCTTTATGACACACCATTTTCTTGTGGTGTTCTTGGAACTGTCTTCTCTCTATGAATCCCATGGTATGAACAATAATTATCAAAATCCTTTCTGCAATATTCACCTCCATTATCTGATCTAATACAATTCAACCTTTCTCTTGTCTCATTCTCAACCAAAGCTTTCCATTTCTTAACAGTGTAAAAAACATTCGATTTTTTTCAAATGCAATAAACCCAGATTTTCCTAGTTACATCATCAATAAAAGTAACATAATAATGAGATACACCAAGAGATGATACCCGAGATGGTCTTCATACATCTGTATGGACAAGATCTAAATTTTCACTTTTATTTTCCTTCATGACTCTAAGAAATATAACTCTCTTATGTTTTCCATAAACAAACTGCTCACAGGAATCCAAATCAACTTGTTTAAGATCTAGCAACAAATTCCTTTTGTGTAGTATCTACATCCCTTTTCACTCATGTGTCCAAGACTATGATGCCATAGTGTTGTATCCAATCTTGTAGAAGCTAAAGAGATAGAATATTCAACATTACCAATACATAAATACAATGCACCTACTTTCTGTCCCTTTTCTATTACCAGTGATCCTTTAGTGAACCTCCACACCTTTTCTGTAAATGTAGATATACAACCTTCATTTCCAAACTACCCCTTTGAAATTATATTTCTTCTCAAATCTGGAACATGTCTCACCTCTTTCAGCTACCATTGGTTTCCATTCTTTAACTTTATTTGTACCTTACCCATTCCAATAATTTTACATGCTTCATCAGCACCCAAATAAACCTGTCCAAAATAAACTTGAACATAATCTTGAAACTATTTCTTATGGTGTGTGGCATGAAATGAAACCCTTGAATCTAATACCCAAGAATCAATAATATTATCTAAAGAAAGAATCAAATCATCTTGTAACACATTACCAACTACATTTTCTTCCCGATTTTTATCATGTTGTCCATCTCCTTATTTCTTTAGAGATCTGCAGTCTTTCTTCATATGTCCCTTCTTCCCATAATTATAGTTCTCGATCTTTGCTAGTCTGGATTTGGATCCGCCCTTCTTAGACTTTCCATGGTTCCCTGAGATATTTCATCTTTCCCTTTGTCTTCCCATTTTTTCCACGATCAACGCATTACCCAATGTCTCACCTGTGCTTTTTCATCACATTTCCCCGCAAAGGATAACATCAATAACATCATCAAATTTCAAAGTGTTTGAACCAGAGATAGAGTTACTTACAACCATGAACAAGTTGTTCTGGCTTTCTGACAATGTGCACAAGATTAGAATATCCCTAACCTCATCATCAAAGTTTACTCCTACATAACTTAGCTGATTAGCAACCATATTAAATTCATTTAAATGATCATCAACAAACCCACCTTCTGACATCTTCATATTAAATCATTGCTTCATTAGAAATACCTTATTGGAGGCCGAAGGTTTATCATATAGTTTAGCCAATGCCTTCATCAGATCCTCCATTTTCTTTTCTTTTGAAATGTTGAAGGCCACTAACGCTTCCAGACACAACCGTATCGTTCCTAGTGCCTTCTTTTCAAGAACCTCCCATTCTTCTTCCTTCATACTAGTCAATTACTTTTATTTTCCACCCAATGGTAGGAAAAGATCCTTTTGATATAGATAGTCTTCCATTTTCATCTTCCATAACTGGTAGTTTTGGCTGTTAAATTTCTCGACCCTAAACTTTCCATCTTCCACTATTTCTCCAACTCGAACCAAGAACCCTATTTTCCTGCGAGTTACCTTTCGCTCTGATACCAATTGTTACAAAAAAGAGGATCACAAAGAAATAATATGAAAAATATGTGGAAATAAAACACATAAGATACACAATACAATAGATACACATATATACTTGGTTCACCCAATATGGGCTATGTCCACTAAAGAAATTTCCAATCTTTCCTTTATTATTATCCAACAAATGAAGGGATACAACCTACAACACACCTGTTGTAACTTCCTCTTATTTTCTCACAGTATCCTCTCTCAAAATAAAATATTCACTCTAATTCATAGCTGCAATACAATTCTCTCATACATAAATAGGGTTTCATTCTAGGGAAAAAAACACTAACATAACTTCTACTGTAAAATATGCTACCTAATGATGAACGGTTTAGATTGAGTACGAAATTACAATGTTTTACAAGGAAATTTCTCTTTGGCGGTGCTGCCCCTAAACCTCCACCATGGGGAGCTCTAATGAATGCGATCGCCCCCCCTGGACCCCCTGGTGACAAATGTTGGGGGAGGAATCCCCCCCACACCCCCCTTCCAGGAAAGGGGATCCAAACATCACTGGAACAAGATGAGGGATGGAATATTTATGTAAAGAGCCAACTCATACCAACTAATCAAGGATGGGAATTCCTACATCATCAATGTGCATAAAGGTAAATCAAAGATCTCACTAGTAAGTGCCAACCAAGCCAAGAAGTTGATTAGTTCCAATAAGAAATATGTTTTAATTTTCTTAAGAGAAAATTATGCGGAGGATGAGTTGATAAGAGTAAAGGAATCCCTAGAGGGGTGTGATAAAGAGAAAAAACATCAGTTGGAGAAGTTTCTACAGGCATATAGAGGAGTGTTTCAAGAGCCTAAAGGGATACCACCCAAGAGGGAAGTGGAGCATGAAATATAGTTATTGCTAGACTCCATGTTGCTGAATATTGGGTTGTATAGATAATATGTTCTAGAAGAAAATGAAGTGAAGAAGTAGTTTCAATAGTTGTTGGAGTAGGGTGTGATTCAACCAATCACCTCACATTGTGGGTCACCTATCAAAATTGTAACAAGTAAGGATGAGAATTTACAAATGTGTATCGACTGCATAGCGTTGAACAAGATTACACTAAAAATTGTTACCCTCTTCCTAAGATTGATGATCTATTAGATTAGTTGAAACACGAAAAATATTTCACCAAGTTGGATATAAAAGAAGGATACCACCAGTTACATGTCAAGGAAAAAGACACCTAGAAGACTCCCTTCAAGACAAGGAAATGTTTGTATGAATGGTTGTTCATGCCATTTGGTTTATGTAATGCACTGAATACATTTATGAAACTGATGAATGATGTATTACACCCATATCTAGATTCATTTGTTATAGTCTATTTGGATGATATACTGGTTTATAGTGCTACATGGGAGGAGCACATATCTCATCTCATGCAGGTGTTAGAGACTCTGACGAAGCCCCAACTATTGGCTAACTTCAATAAATGTGATTTTTCTTAGCATTATTTGGTGTATTTGGGGTATGCGATTGATGGAGGGGGGCTCAAGATAGATCCTGCAAAGATGGAAGCCATCATGAAATGGCCAGTTCCTACAAATGTCACTAAAGTTAGGAGTTTTTTTGGGGTAGCATAGTACTTGAAAAAGTTCATAGCTTCATTTTCAGTGGTAGCTACACCACTCCACACTATAACAGTGAGTGGTAAGATTTTCCAATGGGGGAAGAATCCGTAGAATACTTTCGATGAGATAAAAAGAAATATTAGTCAAGAACTAGATCTTGCATTACCAAACTTGTAAAATCCTTTCTAAGTGGAGACAAATGCAAGAAGGTATGCCAGGGGAGCAGTTTTGATGCAAGGAGGAAGGCTTGTATGATATCATTTTGAAATATTTCATGGCGTAGTTCTCAAATACCCTACATATGACAAGGAAATATATGCTCTGGTTCAATCTATCAAGAATGGGAAGGACTATTTGATGGGAAAGGAGACCATCATTCACACAAATCACCAATTGCTACAATATTTGTAGGCCCAGAGTAAGCTACAACAAACTAGACATTACAAGTGGATGTGATTTTTACAAAAAAATCATCTATTCATCAAGTATAATAAGGGCACAAAAAACAAGTTGGAAAACATACTTTCAAGGCCACCTGCATCCAAGATTACATATTTGGGAACTCTGATGCACATGGATCATTTTACCCATGATGCAGAGGCATACATATAATATGAGGACTTCAAGGATGTGTTTCAACAACTACAGGGACAAATTCATATAGAAGAAGGTGACAAAAAGGATGACTATCATTTCCAGAATGGGTTAGTCTACAATATCGACAAGCTCTGTGTCCCTAAAGGTGAATGATTGCAGCTAATCAGAGAGGCTCACACCTCCAAGGTTGTAGGAAATTTTGGTGTTGGGAAGACGGTTTCTAACTTACAGAGGTATGTGTAATGGCCCATAATGCAAGAAGATGTATCACAATATATTATAGGATGCATACTTTATTGTACCAACAAGCCTAGTAATAGGAAGCAAGGTCTATACCATCCCTTATCTGCACCCATTCGACCTTGGGAAAGTATTTCCATGGATTTTGTGGTAGATTTAACAACAAATAGGAAGGGACATGGATATCTATTTGTGGTAGTTGACAAGATCAACAATATGTGCATTCTCATGCCTTGTTAAAATACCATCAAAGGACAAGAAGCAAAAAACATTTTCTTTGAACATGTCTGGGTGCACTTTGTGATACTAAGGAGCATCATCGTAGATATGGATACTGGATTTATTAGTACATTTTGGACTGCATCGTGGGAGAATATGGACACTAAGTTGAAGAGATATACAACATTCCATCCATATATAGATGGGAAAACATAAGTAGTCAACGAGAATTTGGTGCAATGTTTGAAGGGTTACAATCAAAAGCATCTGAAAACCTAGGATGGAAATATGATCTACATACAACACTCGTATAATAGATCAATCCACACTTTTACTGGTAAGTCACCTTTTGAAACTTGTTTTGGATATTTTCCACCTTCACCCTTGGATGTTGTATATGGACAATAGGGAGGAGTGAGGGAGGAACTCATAGGAGATGCATTGAGAGTAGAAAAATTTCTTGAGAAGATTAGGCAAATCCATTGAAATTATAGGGGGCATTGAATAAGTCACATTAAAAATACAAGGCCAGACATGATCAACACATAATTAAGAAGTCATTTGAAGTGGGAGAAAAAGTTTGGTTACAACTGAACAAGGAAAGACTACAGGGTCTTGGTAAGAATATCAAGGCTCCGTGGTATGGACTTTTCAAGATATTGGAGAAGGTGGGATATAACGCCTATAGACTCAGTCTACCCCCATACATGCACATTTACATAGTAGTGAATGTGGAGAATCTCAAAATCTACGAGTCTTCCATGTTGGACCAGGAAGAGGAGCATGTCTTAACTTCCATAGAAGACTTAACACCATATGCTTAGGTAGAGTTGGCAGAGGACACAGTTTTGCAGAAATAGTCCAAAAATACAAGATAAGGGTAGCATGATCTTTGGAAGATTGGGTTGAAAGAAAAACTTCTAGGAAAAACAAAGTGGTACTCCAGGAAGAAGGTAGAGGAAAAAATTTCCTCACCTCATTCAATAAAGTTTTTTGGTACCAAAATCCTCCCTAAATGGGGAGGTATGATCCGGAGTGGATCATTATATTATTTTTCATCTATCTTGATGCTTTTAGAGTGGAAGAAATTGGAGGAATAAACTTGCAAGGTCATTTTAATAGTAGGTCTTGGTTTAGAAAATTGGGGTTTGAAACCTTCCAGAGCCATTTTGAGGCATCAAATGGAATATTTTGGAGTCAAGACTTTCCTAGATTTAGCTAGAATCCCTTAACGCTACTCTACACATCAAGAACTTTCCAACGGTGCAAAACTCATATCAATCAGATCTCATATGAAAAAGTTACGTTTCCTACAAGTTGATCTACTGTGTTGACGACCATGGTATGCGTGGATTGTTGAAACTCACAACGATACTAAGAGGGGTGGGGGGAGGGAATCAATATTGTATTAAATTTTTGTATTTTTATTTTCTTCCAACCATTTAAGTTATCAGTAGTGCACACTTAATGACAAGAACAAGTAGAAATCAAAACAACATGAGCACTTAATGACAAAGAGAAATTAAACCAACACACTTAATGACAAGAAGAAATGAAATACATCACAATGAACGTAATACACTAGGATTTTACGTGGAAACCCAATGTAGGAGAAAACCACACATATTCTTTATTTATGTTATTCTTCAAGCACCAAATTACACTTCAACTCAACAGGCACCCACCCGTCGTAGATAATGAGGACACCAATCCTCTCAGGGACCAACTTGTTACAAAATGATGAGGACTCCAATCCTCAGGCACCAACCCGATACAAATTATGAGGAATCCAATCCTCTCATGCACCAACCTGATACATATAATGATGAATCTAATCATCAGTGAGCTACAACTCACCCTAGCACCACCCTTTCACCCTAATTTAAAAAAAAAAACCTTTCAATGCAAACTTGCGAATTTATATTTCTGTTCCTGTGAACAGTTACAGTATTTTTCTTCACTTCACTTCCGTGCACTACACAATCATAACGTATCCATACTTATAGCATTTTCCCCGAGTCCACCTTTCTATATGTGGATGTGTGACAGTTACAATGTGGAAAAACTTTGATCATATCAAAGTCTTGTTAGTTATAATTTGTCTAAATAGAGTATGGTGGTTATATTGTGGACAACCTTTGACCAAATTAAGATCCCGTCAATTACAATTTTGTCTAAATAAATAAAGTGGAAATATGACAGTTACATTGTGGACAATTTTTTTTTATCGAACATTCTTTGACTAAATCAAATGGACATAATCAAACAAATACATTTATGTCATAGTTACTTCCTTCACAGTCTATTCCGTGGAGTTCATACCGTACAGTTCATACTGCTTAGTTCCATAGTGCTTAGTTCTATACTTCTCAGTTCCATACTGATCAGTTCCACACTGCTCAGTTCCATATTGCTCAGTAACATACTGCTCAGTTCCATACTGCCCAGTCCATATTGCTGAGTTCCATGCTGCTGAGTTCCATACTGTTGAGTTCCATACTATTGAGTTCGATACTACTCAATTCCATATTGCTTAGCTCCATACTAATCAGTTCCATACTGCTCATTTCCATACTTATTAGTTCCATACTTCTCAGTCCATATTGCTCACTGTCGAACCGTCGCATTGTCACACAGTCACACAGTTTCACTTTCACACTATCGCACTATCACACCATCTCTATATCCATTGTCACACTATCACACTATCCACTTTCACACTGTCGCACTATCTGATGTCACACTGTCACACTGTCCACTATCGCATTGTCACACTATCCACTGTCACACTGTCGCACTATCCACTGTCACATTGTCGCACTGTCACACTATCCAATGTCACATTGTCACACTTTCCACTATCAAAATTTCACTTTGTCACATTGTCACACTGTCACACTGTCACACACTATCTCTCTATCGAGCTGCCACACCATCACACTTTCCACTGTTACACTGTCACACTCCATTCCGTTGTTGACATCAATGAAAACATATGCTCAATAAACTCACCCTTTTTCATTAATGGAAACTCTATTGTTGAGATGCCCCCCCCTATTGGTGTGTTCCTTTGGCATTTACTCCCCCTTGCTCTATGCTCCTATTTGTCACAGCTCTATTTTTCTCCCCCTTTGACATCAATGGAAAAGGGAACTTCCCTACTATCTGCGCACATCCTGAGTGTGTCTCCCTCTAAGGCTAGGTAGCCTCAAACCTGTAGTGAAAAATTATACATTTAAATGTGAAGTGGGAAGGACTCCCAACTTCTATCTGAAGTACTGATCTAAAAATGAAGAAGACTTGTATTCTTGAAAATATTTGCAAGTTAAGTTTATGTGTTAAAAGAAAATGGATCAACTTTGCAACACATCATTAATTGGATTTACTCATTCAAGATGCATATAAACAACAGCATAACCAATGAACAAAAAACACATAACACAACAAATGATAAAGGAGTTCACCCCTCTCTTGGGCTACATCTCCTGGTCCAGCTTCCAATGGATCATTTGTATTATTTTCTCAAAGTGCTCAAAAATGTGCTTTACAATGCTCAAAATGACCAAT
>JASDQU010108553.1:62228-80802 GCA_032191745.1 Picea mariana
CCATAAGAGGCCTTCTTGGGCTCGAAAGACTCTATAGGAGGCAGAGGGACATACAACTCCTCCTGGTACATTCTGAGAGAGAAAGAAACCACATATATTTTTGAGCTATGTTTTATCTATGAGCCACATCATTGATACTGAAACTTATTTTCATGGAGAAGTAGCAGGTCAACAGTTTTTGCAAGATGCCATGACTAAAGAGGATCAGTCCATCATGAAGAATGATGTGTGGGATATTGTTCCAATACTGGAAGGGAAGTCTGTAGTAACTTCCAAGTGGATCTATAAGATCAAACTTGCAGCCGATGGAAGTGTTGAGAAGTAAAAAGTGAGATTTATGGCTAAAGGATTCTCTCAAGTGGAGGGAATATATTATGAGGAGACATTTTCTCATGTTTTCTGATACACTTCCATTCATACGGTCATTTCCTTAGCTGCATCCATGGGTTGGAGTCTACATCAAATGGATGCAAATAAAACCTTTCTCAATGGTGAGATTGAGGAAGAAATTTACATCGAGTAGCCAAATGGATTAGTGACACATGAGAAAGCCTTGAATGGACTAAAATTCCATGTATGGAATAAAGCAGGTTGAAGAAATCCTTGTGTGGAATAAAGCAGGAACCTCATGCGTGGTATGAGAATATTGATGGATACTTGATGAATTTGGCCTTCAACAAGAGTTTTTCTGATCCTAACCTATACTACCACATTGTTGGTGACGAGTGCCTAATTTTGGTCCTATATGTTGATGACCTATTCCTCACTATTTCAGAAAGTCTTATTGTTGAGTGCAAACATGCATTGAATTCTGAATTCAAGATGAAGGACATTGGTATGATTCACTATGTCTTGGGACTACAAGTATGGAAGAGGACTGATGATATTTTCCWGAGTCAAGGAAAATATATAGTYGATATATTGAAGAAATTTGGGATGACAGAATGCAGATCCATGCCTACACYRGTGGTGATGAATTTGAAGATGATGAATGAGGCTTATTCCGAGTCAGGCGATATTTATCCATATATTTACAAACAATTGATTCAATCATTGATGTATCTGRTTAACAACAGACYTGATATATGCTATGCAGTGACAGTACTTTGTCAGTTTATGAGTTAGTCGAGATAGACACACTGAATAGCAGTGAAACATATATTGAGATATCTATGAGGCACAGTTGGTTATGGCTTGAGATATGCCTCTAGTGTAGACATGAAAGTTTAGGGATATGCTGATGCATATTAGGTAGGGAGCATAATGGAATGGAAGAGTACATCCGATTGTTGTTTTACTTTCTGTTCTACCATGGTTTCCTGGTGCAGTAGGAAACAAACTTATGTGGCTTTGAGTACCATGAAGCAATGTGGATTCACAATATCCTTGCATAATTATTTGGTCATGAGATGGATCCCACCATTATCCATTGTGATAACTAGATATGCRTGAAGCTCTTTGAGAATCAYGTGTTTCAAGATAAATCGAAACACATTGAGATCAAATACCATTATATCAGAGATATAGTGCAGAGGAAATTAGTACATGTGTAGTAAATTTCCACACATGAGCAAGTTGCATATGTATTCACCAAACCTCTTGCCAGGACAAAGTTTGAGTACTTCCATGAGAAACTTGTCTTGGTGGAGAATGCCTCCCTAGTTGAGAGGGAGTGTTGTTGATTGTAGCTTCATGAGACATTCTCCAAATCGTTCTCCTCTGGACTAAGTTGAGAGGTCTATGAGAGATCTCATGTGATGGGTGTGTCATACTCCTCTGGAATGAGTTGAGAGGTCTATGAGAGAGCCCATGTGATGGGTGTGTCATACTCCTCTAGACTGAGTTGAGATGACATGTGGCCTCTTGTCATGATCCTCTGGACTGAGTTGAGACGACTTGAGAGGGTCTTCTATCTGAATCCTATCGAATTAGTTGAGTCAACATGAGATGGCTCTCCAAATGGTACTCTTATGGATCTGTTGAGAGTGACATCTCTGTGGATGAGTAGACATACATATGGATAAGCATAGGTGGATGTGTCCCTAGTGGCTAAGCATTAGAGGATGTGTGGATCCCTTGCTATATTTTCTGAGAGTAATATTTGTTTAATGATTAATTATATTATTCAGTTGAAGAGGTTGACCGTATTTTTCCAATAAAAATATCCTTTCGATGTGCTAGGTATTATATAAATAGGAGYAGATCCTCATTGTGGATCTCACTCACTCACACACTTGTAACATTCTCTCAAGACAAGTTGTATGTCTGAAGTGCACACTTATCTTAGGCACAATGTTCTAGGTCAAGGAGCACCATGTTGTGTTCTCTAGGGTTCATGGTGTGGGGGATCTTCTCTTGAATCTATAGCAAAGGATTGTTGGGTTTTTTCCCTTGATTGAGAAGGGTTTTCCTCAGATAAAATCTTGTGTTCTTGTGCATGGTTATTCTTCTTGTGATATGGTTATTGTATCACTTGTGTATGGTATTGTTGCATTGTTTATGGTTCAAGTACATGCTAAATTGAAATAAACCACATCTTCATGAGCTAAGCATTGAAATTCAACATGGATCATGTTCTCCATTGTATTCCATGAGACATGATCTCCTGTAGTTACTCCTAGGAATGGGGGGGTAACAAGGTCACCATTTCTTAACTCTAGGTTAAAGAGATTCACCATCAGTTGTGTGAGTTCCAGTTCTATTCGCTTAGTGTCACAAAAATCACAACATATGCTTTATGGTCATTGTCCTTCCATATGTAGGTTATTTTTTTGATATAGGAATAGTCGATCTACTATTGTTCGGCTTTTCTTCTGAGTAATTTGTTTCATATTATTTTTCATTGGAAAGCAATGCTTCAGAAATTCCATTCCATGGATCGTTGAAGATCAAATTTCTTTTGATATTTTTGTACAATTACCGATAATTCTCTTTCAGAATCAACACCACGCTAATGATGTAAATGAGAGAATGCATATTCTGCCACCTTCATTCACACGTAGTAGCAACAAACTTGTGAACCAATAGATATGGAGTCTCAATTGAGCTTGCAAAATCAATCAGAAGATCTTCATAGAAATATCTAATATTTTGTGAAGAAATAGAAGTAATAGATATATAGCATTGTATGGAATTATAGGTATATAGTAACATTGTATGGACTTATGTACATGTGCTACAAATCTTACACAATAAAATGGAGAAACAACTACAGAAGTAGAGATAAAACTTGCAAAGGTGGGCTATCTGAAGGAATAATGACTGGTATCCAAAATTGACTGAATGTTTAGCCGTAACTCAAGGATCAACGCTGGGATTTAAGTCTCTTCATGACAATCCATTGTTGCAATTATATGCTACAATGTGAATTTTCTAGTATTCTATCTCTACTCTAGTACATTGTTGCAATTCTTCCAAATATGCATTACTGGTGGCCTAGAGGCACGTGAGTGCATTAAAGTGGCTATCTATGAAGGAAACTCAAAACTTTAAATACATAAGTCATAAAGCTTCTCATGAAACTTGAAATGCACATGGAAACATCTTACCAAATAGAAAGTCACAATAGGTGCATTATTATACATTTGTTCTTGCTTCCTTCCAGTATGCTCTCTTCACTTGTATGATCACAGGTTCAACCTAGAGTACACATGAGCCCTTGCAAAAAGAAAATGAAAAACGCCACAACCACGATGGCTCCCAACATAGTCACAACAATGCCAAAAATTATCAGCAGGCCAGATGTCAAATTATTTTGAAAAACTCCTTGCCTCTCTCTGCACCATCCTCTTCCTTGATTTCGTCATCCTATGGGTGCTCAATATCATTGACACCTTGGTAGGTAGTGGGATGAAAACCACAACCTATCAACCACAAATGCATGAGAAATCAATTCTAGGGTTTCGAGCAATGAACAAAATCATTCTTCAAGCTGGAAAGGGATTCATACATGCTATATATGAGTGAATTAGTCGAGACTAAAAGTAAAAATACATACATGGGAATGTATATCAGGTTCATATTTAACACCTAAAATGAGCATACCTAGATTGCCCAAGTGTATTATTATGAATTTCTTGAGATTGTGCATACTAAATGATTTTCAAGTTGTGTTACAAAACCTAGTAAACGTTTGAGTGAAAGTGAAATAATATTAGGGTTTACCACGTCGTTCATGTGATGAGAAAATTAGGGTTTTACTATACAGTATAAAATAAAAAATTACACCCAGACTGGAAAAATCCATGGAAGAACTGGGACACTGATGAAATAGTAGAGAGACAGAGAATCAATGAGAGAAGGAAGAGGCACTTAGAGGAAAAGAGGAAGCATTTTATGTTCACAAGAGGAAAGGAAATTCCAAGGGATCAAATCATAGAGTTATTATGTGCTCTCATACCACTGACAGGATAGGTATGGAAAAGAGAGGAATGGATCTAGATCAGCACTTGGGCTATCGCCTCTTGTTATGGGTAGATGGTGATTCATAGACCAATACAATTACTTCATCCAAGAAACCAAGAGAATGTAACCCTAATTGCATAAATATCCATCCAAAATCAGCAAATCCATCCACAAGAGACCTTTCTAAGCATAGCACATGAGAGAGGGAGAGCTAGTAACCCTTAGAGGGTGAAAAATTCAGATGTGTTACCCACAAAGGTGAGTGAATGTTGATCATAAAAATGAAAGTGAGGGTATCCTTCTTATATGAGGCTACCCTTAACACATGTATCCACATAAAATGACAACAACAAATTATAAGTTGGTCTGACCCCTCATTTAACCATTTATAAAATGCTAAAGAGAAAAAATAAATTAAAATATCCCACACATGTGAGATGTCAAGGATAGGAAGGGTGACATCAAGCCTCCAAAGGATAAGGTAAGGCCTCCAAAGTACACGTGGCATCCTCCTAGGTGAAGCAAGTGTCAAGTGAGATGTCTCCACACCTAAGATCATGCCAAACCATTGTTGGTACCCATCCATCCATCAAACTAAGAAAACATCAAACCCTATAAGGTGATTCCAAGTTCAAGAGCGTGACATCAAGGGCCTCAATGTGTTGTGTCGAAGGAAAGGAGGGTTGCATATCATCTATGAATAATTACTGAATCATTTTTGTTGAAACATCCTCCATCCTGTGTGTAAATAGGCCCTAGGGTATTATGCTCATCCTATGGGGCTTACAAACCATTAATGTGCCATAATGATTGGATCGTGTCAAACCAATCCCATATCTTCATCATCCAGGGTTCTAAGGTTGTGATACCGAATATTTGAGGGTGGTGAGTGACTAAACAACACACTGCTCTCCATCACATGTGCCAAGGTCCCACAATAAAGGCATTAAATCCTAGGTACATGCCTAGGAATTCCCTTAAAGAACCATTTATGGGCCATCCAAAACAAATCAAAGTATTAAACATGGTTAGCCAAATTTTATAAGAAGCATTAGTCCTTAAAACATGAAAAGTAAGTTGTAAATGAAGATATATTCCATGTAAGATAACTCACCTAAATATCCCCATGTGAGTTACCAAGTGTAAGTATGGGAGGGACTTCATCCAATCCTATTAGGTATGCCACCTTAATACAGGAAATAAAATAACCCAGGAAGAGTGAGATGTCTCTAGAGTGATGAGGTAAAGTAAAAATCCTTCAAGAGTAAGTGTAAAAGTGATATGGTTTTAGGGCTTACTTCATGGTTAATGGTGTCATTGAATCCATGTCTATGAGCGCCTTTGTAGAGGGTGATCTTTCTCTTAAGTTACCCCATATTTACATGTTCTTTTTTCTAATCCCACTTTTTTCCTTTTTCTAAGTCTTGCTTTATTATATTTGGAAGTCCATTTGTTTCAAGCCATTAGCATTGCATTTTTTTGGACCGGGGTGAGCACCAAAAGAGTACAACTCAAATTTGGATTGAATTTTCTCATTCCTATTTTGTTATCATTTCTTTGTTTCTTTAGCGTAATTTTATTAATCTTTTCATAGGAGCTGTAAAACAACCTCTAGGCCTTCAAATCCTCTTCTCATGAAAGAATGGACCATGACCCATTATCGAATTATAGTACACTATGAGAGGATCCAAGATGGAGAGTGTTAAGTATGATGGGGAGCATAACTTTACCCTTGAGAGGGCCCCCCAGTAGTACCTATTTTTCCTTGGATGGTGACAACACAGGAATAGGGAACATAAGTTGACCATCGAAGTGAAACAAGGAAACTGACATAATTTCCCAAACCAGTGATCCGTTATCTAACTTCAACCATCCTCATCCACACACCCAACAAATTAAGGACAAAACTTTGCATAAAATACGGTCTAACGTACCTCATGGTGATGATGAATTAACATCTCCCATACTCTGGGTTGCTTGAATGTGATAAACCTTGTTTGAATTTTAGTTGTAAAGGTGAATGGGGGAGGTTGTTGGGCTGCCATTTGTGGACATGCTGATCATAATCATGGTCAGGATCATGTTCTCCATTGCAGGCCATGAGACATGATCTACTCTAGTTATTATATGGATTTTATAATAAAAACAAAATGAATATAGATTATTATCAAAATATGCTTAACACATAATAATGGATATACAATAAAACTGGTTTCTATTCAATAAGGAAATAAGTTGAAACTATAAAATCCAATGGAAAAAAGCTTGCTAGAATGGTGGCGGCTTATCTATGAGAAGAGATCTGACAATTGTGATCATTCGCAATAAGATTATTACAATGAGGCTCTCAATGCATTTTTACAATAAACAGGAATTTAAAAAACCCTAGACATACAAAAACCTAACCCTAAGAGATGAATCACCAAAAGCCACGTGGGCCCCGTTTGGGTAAGTTAGTACATCAACTTCCCGGGGTAGTAACTTTTGCATACGATCTTTTTTTTAGGCACATGATATTCCATTGGAAATTTATATCCAAGGAATACACATGTGTTCTCTGGTGATCCTTAAAAATTCTATTTAGGGCCTCCAAACGATCCCAAAAGTGAGGGACCTGAAAACTAGGAAAAACGGTCGAACTTGAAAACTGCCAAAATGAGCTAGTTGGAATAGGTGGGAGGCCACCAAAATCCATCTGGATCAATCCTTCCCCTTAGTAAGAAATGGTATCCATTGCATTGATTTCCCCCATTAGATGAGGAAATTTGCACTGAATTTGGCCCCAGGTGAGCCACTTTCCTTGGTGTAAGAGTTGCCCTACTTTGACAACTCGATAAAGATGGATCATTTGTTGGTGAGTGCCCTTGAGCTCTTTTTCCACAATATGATAATTGGATGCTTGTTCTATGCAGTTGAGGTTGATATATGTTGGTGTCATCTCTTCTGCTATCTYTGAGGTATCCAATAATGGTGTGAAATAAGGTCAAAGGAGATCCACGTTGAACACTGGGTGCGGGCCAAGGAAAGGAGGAATATTGAGCTCAAAAGAATTATCATCCACAACTTTGGTGATGGCGTAAGTCCCATAATAGAGTGGGAGAATATTATGATGGGGTCTGGTAAGGCGCTCTTTATACAATTGTAACCGAAGTTTTTCTCCCACATGAAACTTATGTGACACCCAGTGTTGATCGTGACGCTTATTGTAATTGTCATTGGACTTCTGTAGGATATCCTGAACCTGTTGATAGATGTGTTAAATATTCTCAATGAACTGGGTGGATTTGTCATATTCATTTGGAGTAGGAGATGTGTCGACTGAGGTGACTGCAAGTGGTAGTGCAAAATATATGGAACCCAATGTTTGGAATCCCAACCCCATCTGAAAGGGGTTGTGGCTAGTTGAGCTATGCAAGGCTCAGTTGTAGCTATGATGGAAATAGGGAAGACTCTCATTCCATGTGCCAGGGTGCTTGGAATTATGCATGCACAATATATGCATGATCATTTGATTTGCGACCTCAGTTTGGCCATGTGTCTAGGGGTTGAAGGTCATGGGTTTGTTGAACTTGGTGTCCAGCAGTGACTAGAGGCTTGACGAGAATGTGTTGAAAAATCCACTGTCCCAATCTGAGAAAATGTTTTGTGATATTCCAAAATGTACCCATAATCGTTCATAGAAGAACTTGGTAGTGGCCTCTATTGTGATGCTCTTCCTACAGGTTTCCAAAATCACCATCTTAGAAAAGAGATCAACAACCACAAAAACAAATTCATTTCCCCTCTTAGTGGATGGGAGTCCCAACATGTCATCCATGGAGATGGATTCCCATGTCCTGTTAGGAGTAGGGAGAGGGTTGTACACACCCTATTTCTTAGCGGTCAGTTTGGCAATAGCACAGGAAATGCAGGACCTGATATACTTGTTGACCTCTTATCGAAGTTTCAATGAGTAGAAACATTTATGTAGGATTTCCATTGTCTTTTCAAAGTCGAAGTGTCCTTCCACCTGAATCTAGTGGGATTCCCAGATGAGATTCACTTGCTTTCTTGATGGAACGTTGATATGGCCCAGAAGACACAACATCCCAACCTTTAATGGAAATTAGTGACAACTACATTTGCACCCGAGATTTGTTAGGTGGTGGCAAAGTATGGGTCTATCTCATAGATTTGGGGCCATCCAGAGGTCTCATGGCCATAAGAGTATAGCACTATGGTGAGTGTCGCAACTGATGGTCTGCTGAGGCAATCAATGATGCAGTTAGTGCTTCTTGTTTCATACTTGATGTTGAGGTGGAATTGTTGCATGTGGACCACTTCTGATGGTAGTCATTTTTCAATTTACCTTTTTTCTACATGATCTGCAGTGGATTATGATCAACGTGGATGAATTTCTCCTTCCCAATTATGTAATGTCCCAATTGGAAAAATGATTTCATAATGGAGTACATTTCTTTTTCATAAGTAGGGTACTTATGGACAACATATGATAGTGTCTCACTATGATAGGCCCCAAGATGGCTGTGTTGAGTGAGAATGATGCCCACAACATAGTCTGAAGCATCTGTCTCGATGTTAAAGGGTTGTTCTAGGTCCAATAGTGAAAGTACTAGGGATGAGCACAAGCGTTGCTTCAAATCATTGAACGCTTGTTGTTGAAACTGAACCCACACAAATGTTTCCTTAGCATCACCCCTAGTTACTTGGCTAAGGGCCATGTAATATGGGAGAATCCCAACACGAACCTATGGTAGAAAATGGAAAGGCCCAAGAAGCTCTGAAGCTCAGTGAGTGTGGTTGGGGCTATCCAGTCATGGATGACTTGGATCTTGGTCGGATCCACATGTACACCATGTTGATCAATGATGTAGCCTAGGTAATGTACCCTGTCCATGCCAAAGGAGCATTTTTCCAACTTGGCATATAGCTTGTGCTACCACAGGGTGTACAAAACTAGTTGAATATGTTGCAAGTGTTCTGCTCATGTCTTGTTGTAAATGATAGTGTCATCCAGATACACCACTACAAAATTATTGGTGAATGGTCGCAGGATATCATCCATCATCCTCATGAGAGTGGTTGGAGAATTTTTCAAGCCAAAGGGCATGACCAACTATTCGAAAAGACCTTCCTTTGACTTGAAGGTAGTCTTCCATACATTTGTTTGCTTTATCGCGACTTGCTGGTAGCCATACTTTAGATCAATATTACAGAATTATTTGGACCTCGTGAGTTGATCAAGGAGGTCATTGATTCAGGGAATCAGGTGTCAGTTTTTGAATGTGATTTTATTCAGAGACCGATAATCAATGCAGAGTCATCAGGTTCCATCTTTCTTCTGTACCATCACGATTGGGATCCCGCAAGGTGGTGAGATGGGATGGATGTTCCCCTTATGGAGAAGTTCTTGGATCTTCCCCTTGATCTCCTCATTCTCTAACAAAGAGGGATGATAGACTGTTTCATTTGGAATTGATGCATTGAGGGTCAAATAGATGGTGATATGGACCTAAAAATGTAGAGGTACCCTGGTAGGTGAGGAGAAGATATTTGGTATGCTTCCACGACTTTAACCGCTTGCTTCTATTGTGTGGAGATTTAGGTCACGAAGACCCTAGATGTGGCTACGTTATTTCACTCATTTTTAAAGAGAATCATGAAGAAGACAAAATTTTCCATCTGAGAGATGGCCTTCCTACATTGCTTGGCAGAGATCAAGGAAATATCACTAGGTCAGACTACCTCCGGTATATTGTACAATTTATTTTTCAAAGTAATAATAACACTCCAAGGCCTAGAATCATATACAACATGTATTTTCCATAAATCTAGTTGGCCCAAAATAAAATTACAAACATTGAGAGGGGAAACATCACACAATACCTCATCTTTGAAGGGATTCATGTTGTATGACAAGCGACATTGCTGGCTGACATGGATTTTTCTTCCTTGGTGGATCCATCCAATGGTGTAGGGTTGTGGGTGCAGCATTGTCAGAAGGACGAGTCACTTGACAAAATTTGTTGAGATGAGGTTTTTTTATCTACTGCTATCAATGATGAAGTGCAGCGCGATACCCTTCACCCACATCTGTGAATGAAAAAGGTGCTCACCTTCCTCTAGCTCGTCTGGTTCACCAGACTGGAGCTTGGTTGTAGAAATGATAGCATTGGGTTTTGCATCAATGATACATCTCCTCCTTCCTAGTTTTGAATCAGAGTCGAAACCCACAACTGATTCACAGGCTTTCACCTCAGCCACCAATGACTGCTTTAAGTGGAAATCAATAGTGTTATGCCAGGGGCTCTTATGGAAGTCACACCACTTCTGAGTATATTTCTTTGTCTTTATGATGTCCTTTCTTTTCTTACGGCCTAGACTAGCTATCCTGAGGCAGTCGGTCTTTGTTCTGTCCTTTATTCTATGAATTGGGGCTTCCCTTTCCTATCTTTTTCTATGAGGGGTTCCCAGGCCCAAATTTGTGCATCTTTTGTTTGAGCTTCTACTCAATTTTGATGACATATGGCTGCACCCAAGGATGATATGTCCAAAAAATCCATTTTGAACTAGATGTATCTATGCATACCACTATGATACTTGAGCACCATATGTCACTAAGAATATTTGATACCCAGCTTGGTGCGCAAGGTAAGGGAGATATTTGTGAACTCGTGTATTGCTTGGTCTCTTTCTTTCCGTAGTTGGTCCACTTTGTATACATGTCATCATAAATTCCAACAGGGTAGTATTGTTCCTTAATAGAATCCCTAGAGGACTCCTAGGTGACCACGACTATAAATAATGAGAGTTTTTTTGTTTCCTTCTGCTCACATAAATTTTCCCACCAATATTTGACATGGGGAACGACTTTGAGGAGCACAAAAGTAATATTTTCTCTATTCAATAAGTTCTAGATAAAGAAATACCCTTCTAGTAGATTCAACCATTTGTCTACAACATACGCATCTATTAGACCATCAAATATAGGAATATCAAAGTTCATTTACACCTTGAAGGGGGCGGCGCCTCTATTTGAGGAAGATGCGTCATCTGTTGGTAGATGGAGAAGGATTTGCGCAAAACTATCCATCATCTCGTTCCTTTGTTGTGTGAGGGATTCCTTGAGAAATTTTTTGAAGGGATATCATGTCCCATCGCCATTCTTTTCTCCCACCATCAGAGGTTGCTTGGGCATGTGAGATATTTTTTCCTCAAGAGGAACAAGCTCGAGACCCAATTCTTTGTACCTTGACCTTGTTAGGGACATGCATTAAGAACGACAAGGAGAAGACCGCTATGATACCACTTATCCATATTTTATGAGAAGAATTAAATGAATATATATTATTATCAAAATATGCTTAACATAGAATAACAAATATACAGTAAAACTAGTTTCTATTCAATAGGGAAATAAGCTGAAACTGTAAAATGTAGAGGAAAAAAATCTTGCTAGAATGGCGACATCTTATCTCTGAGAATAGACATGACAACTGCACTCATTTGCAAGAATATGAGTACAATGAGGCTCTCAAGTCATTTTTACAATAATCAGGAATGTCAAAAACCCTAGACATCCAAAAACCTAACCCTAGGAGATGAAGCACCAAAAGTCATGTGGGCCTCGTTTGGGTAAGTTAGTACATCAACTTCTCAGGGTCGTAACTTTTGCAGTTGATCTTTGTTTTATGCACAAGATATCTCATTAGAAAGGTATATATAAGGAATCCACACGTTTTCTATGGTAAGCCTAGAAAAAAACCCGGAAGTAAGGGACCCGAAAACTAGGAAAAAACTATCAAATTGGAAAATTGCCAAAATGAGCCAGTTTGAATAGGTGGGAGGCCACAGACATCCATCTGGATCAAGTTACCCCTAGGAATGGGGGGGGGGTAACAAGGTCATAATTATTCAACTCTAGGTTTAATATCTTCACCATGAGTTATATGATTTCTAGTTCTCTTTGCTTACTATTGCAGAATCACAACATATGCTTTATGGTATTTGTCCTCCCATATGGTATGTTATTTTTTTGATGTACGAATACTCGATATTCTATTATTCAAATTTTCTTCTGAGTTAATTTTTTCATCTTCTTCTTCATTGGAAACTATTGTTTCACAAATTCCATGCCATGGATCGTTGAATATCAAAGTTCTTTTGATCTTTCTGTACCATTCCCGATATTTTTCTTTACCACTCAACACCACACCAATGATGGAAATGAGAGAATGCATATTGTGCCACCTTCATTCATGCGTAGCGAAAAAAAAATTGTGAACCAATAGCTATGGAGTCTCAATTGAGCTTGCAAAATCAATCAGAAGATCTTTATAGAAATATCCAATATTTTGTTAAAAAACATAAGTAATAGCTATATAGTATTGTATGCCATTCTAGGTATATATTAACATTGTATGGAATTATATACCAGCGGCACAAAGATTACACCAAAAAATGAAGAAACAACTATAGAATTAGAGATAAAACTTGAAAAGGTGGGCAATGTGAAGGAATAATGATTGGTATCCAAAATCGACTGAATGTTTAGCTAGCATAACTCAAGGATCAATGTTTGGATTTAAGTCTCTTCATGACAATTGATTGTTTCAATTATTTTGTATATGATACAGTGTGATGCTGCTTCTCTTCCATCTCTACTCTAGTACATTCTTGCAATTCTTCCAAATATTCCTTCCTGGTGACCTAGAGGCATGTGAGTGTGTTAAAGGCGGTAGTCGTGAAGGAAACTCATAGCTTTAAATACATAAGTCATAAATATTCTCATGAAACTAGAAATTCACATGGAAACATATTATAAGATAGAAGGTCCCAATAGGTGCATTATTATACATTTGTGCATTCTTCCTTTGAGTGTGTTCCCTGATCTCTTCTCTTGTATGATCACAAATACAATCTATATTACGCATGATCTCATGCAAAGAGAAAATGAAAACCGCCACAACCACAACGACTCCCAAAACAATCACAACAATGCCATAAATTATTAATAGGCCAGATGTCAAATTATTTCAAAAACCACCCTTGCCTCTCTCCAGACCATAATCTTCCTTTGTTTCATTATCCTATGGGTGCTCAATATCATCGGAACCTTTGTAGGAAGTGCGATGAAAACAACAACCTCTCAACCACAAATGCATGAGAAATCGATTCTAGTGTTTCGAGAAATGGACAAAATCATTCTTCAAGCTAGAAGAGGATTCGTACAGGCTCTATACGAGTGAAGTAATCGAGACAAAAAGTAAAAATACATACATGGGAATTGATATCAGGTTCATATTCAACACCTAAGAATGAGCTGAACTAGATTTCTCAGGCGTATGCTGATGAATTTCTTGATACTATGTGTACTAAATGCTTTTTCAGGTGTGTTACAAATCCTAGTAAAAGTTTGAGTGAAAGTGAAAGTGAAAGCATATTAGGGTTTAGCACAGGGGTAAGCCATGTGCTTGATGAGAAAATTAGGGTTTTATAAGACATTCAAAAAGCAAAAATGACACACATACTGGAACAATCCATGGAAGAAATAGGATGTGGATGGACTAGTAGAGAGACATAGAACCAACTGGAGTAGGAAGAGGGACTAACAGGCAAGGAGGATGCATTTTCTGTTTGCAAGAGGAAAGGAAACATTGAGGGATAAAATCATGGAATTATCTCGCACTCTGATACCAACTCCACACTTGTCTATTGCATTAACATAAACTTTGATAAATACATTTATGACTAAATATTGGTATTCACCTTCTATGTGACTCTTTCTATCACCTATGAATATTCATATTTACAATCATATTTACATAGGTAATGTAATCCCAACGATTACATGTCCAACAAGGTGGTATATTTAGAGATAGTGAAGTTCATCCTTTAGTTGTTTTCACAACAAACATTGGGAAACATATAAACAACTCAACAAAAAATGAGGTAGAAAAGAGAGGAATGGATCTGGATCAACTCTTCGGCTATCGCCTCTTGTTATAGATAGATGGTGATTCATATAAAATTACACAAATTTTGTAGAGGTTGATGACAAAATAAAATAACAACACTTAAAATATCCATTGCAAATTGGTTGTGAGCTTATCCAAGATACCAAATACTTTCAATATTTTTGAACAGTTATATTTCACTCATACTAGAAGGAACAACTTCAAGGTCACTAATATGTTGGTCAATATAAGGGTGAAAGGATTACCAAACATATTGTAATTTCCATAAAATTGTAGGAATATAAGACTCTAATTAAAAAACTAGGCCAAACCAACAATTATGAGAGTACAATATCAAATTTCTAACAAGTTAATGGTAATACACGAAGATTCATTTAATGAAGAAATGCATGGAATCGTTAAGGTGCCTCATAAATAATATTGGGGGGTGTTGTCTCCTTGATCAAGGACATTGGAAATGGTAGCGCAACCAATATAGCTGAAAAATGTCCCACGGGATGCTACTAAGTGCAAGAATAATTCAACAACAAAAGTAACGAAATGACTATAAAAGTGCTAAATAGAGATGTGATACCCAATTATAATAATTCCATTATCTCATATACTTCTCTCTATTCACACAACCATATATATATATATATATATATATATATAGATATATATATATATATGGATAAAAATACAAAACCTGTATGAAGAAGCATTGGATTGCATTCATTTCCATGTCATGAAAGAATGGAGGGTCTTTGGGAGACATCAATCCGGTTAAAAATATGAAAACCGTGGATCTCCTCATCGTAGAGGAATATGTATGTGTCAGCCACGTCCTCAGATTGATCTGGTTGAGGGTGCGAGTGGAGGAATATTTTCAAGCAAGAAGAGCTTCTGACATTGTTCGACGATATTTTTTCATCCAACGAAGCTTTTTGATCCAACAGAATCCACCGAAGCTTTTTGATCTAGTCGTTTAACTTTTTGATCCAAAGGAATCCAACAAAGATTTTTGATCCAACAAATAAGACCTTATTGGGGGCGTAGGAAAGCAGGGTCGTCGTGGAAAGAATGATCGAATGTCATTGCATAGTTTTCTTCTAATTTTTGTATATTACAGAAACAAAGACAATGGAGAATCAACCATGGTGATGGTTCAAGCCTCAGTATGTTTCTCAGGTTCATCTTCAATTCAATTTGAAGAAAAATATGGCATGCAATGCACATAACCTGGTTGTAATTATTTGAATGAGGAATGCATGAATTATAATGTTCTCTTTGATTTTCATGTATTAATTATAATATTCTCTTTTCGTTTTCTTACATTTTGATTTTGATATATAGTGTAGCTCTATTTTTCTACACAGTCACAACCTCGTTTACTGTATTTCCGCACTCTAGTCGTTACTAATACATCAATTTTTTAGAACTTTATGTTCATTTATTCAAACTTTGATAGACTCTAAGAACTAGCTTTGGCATTCCTTGACTGACATTTGAAATGATTGTCCATGAATGCCACTCGTTTGCTCGGTGGTAGTGTGGTCCAGTAAGATAGTCAACTAGAACGTGACTATCTTGATTAAGGAAACACTAAGAGGCAACAAAACCGATCCCCATATCTTTTTAATGACTGATTTGGACTTTGTTCTTGGTCCAAAATATATGATAACTTGTTCCAATATATTCAGATTCATCTTCAAAGTAGTGCATTCAATGTTGTGAGTCATTAATTTTCCTTCTAATTGTGCACGGCTTTTGCCGACTATTTTTATATCTAACGTTGCATTAATGAGAAGAAAATTATGGAATGTTTAGGGTGGTTTTTTTTTCACAATGGCATGATGAATTGCTCTAGACAAACACACAAGAAATTTTTCCCCTTCCTCTTAAGTCATCTAATCTAGTCCAGATCTTGGTCGCTCTATAGAAAAAATCTGCAAGAGAATGTCTAATGTTTGCATGTATTAAGAGTGAAACTGAACGTGATTTCCATGCAAATTCCCAAAAACCATATAGTGTAGATCTATTTTTCTTTTTTACATTATATTTTGATATGGAACTTCTCGGTTCTAGGTGGAAGGTCTATGAACATTTCTTGTTTGCTCAAGAAAACCACTGACTCTATCATATGGCTCCATTAAATTACTGGTATCATTTCTTGTTTGTTGTAATTAGATTGTATTTTCCATTATCCATAGTGTTACACATTATTTTCATCATCCCTATGATCGTTAATGATGTAAACCTATTTTTTGCTTTCAGAGGGGTCAGTGTCCTGAGTTCCTAAAGAGAGAAGGGAGAAGAACTTTTCTTGAGAAAAGAAGTTGCATTTTCCTATGTAAAAACCTTATAAAAAAAGGAAGTTCACAGGTTGCTATATAGGTAGTGTTGGTCTCCAGTTTTGATCATGTTTTTGCCTATATTATATCAAAAAGACCTCCATTTCCATACCCAGTACCACTCCCTTTTGGCCTTGTTATGACATACTTGACATCTCTTTACCACTCAATGGGGTTACTCAAGGTATTTTTACGTTTCAAGTTATTTTTATGTATTTTGATGCTTTAAATTAATATTGAAACTAATGTGGCTTGAGTTAGGTACTATTTCTATTTTAAAACAGGATTTGCCAGTACCAGGTACCAACTCGTACCCCGTGGAGATACCAACGAAGCTGCTAAAGATTCGTGTGTTATGGCCAGAGTGGGAGACAGTGCGAAATACATGACAAATGGAGTCATCACTCATATGATGATTGAAGGCACAATTATAGACCTGAGTTGTTAATACTTCATGATTCACACTTTGTGACACTACGTGTCACGAAGATGTGAAGACCATTTTTTTACTGATTACGAGTTAATTTCGGATCTGGGATCCGTTTGAATTAATGTATTTTTTCTCTAAACTGTTATGGAGGGATGATCTATATAAATAGAATATCACTCCTAAGAACCATTATATTATGTTATGTTATGATACACATTTCTGAATACAATTTGTTGTTACGTTATGTTACTTTACTGTCATCTGATTTGAGTTAGTTTTATGAGTAAATGGAGCGTGAAGTATACACAGTGTTTGCGTAGAATGATATAAGCAGTTCTGGTTCTTCCTTTCGGCGTTTGTACCTTTTGGTTGGGCCTGCTAAAGAGGTTCAAGTCGCTGCTTTTCTCTGTCTTAGATTTAGTTCATTTCAGTATTGTAGTATTTGCATGCATGTTAACTTAGAGTTTTGGAATTGACTTGTTTAGATTCTTGCTTAATTATTCTTCAACTGTATCGTTTCCAGCATATTGATATCTTCTAYGTTGATGAGTATTGAAAGCATGGTTGATTCCTGTAGAGTTTAGAGCTTGAACTAGGTTTGCTTCGTTTCCAGTTTTCAATCTGCACATAACTTAGAGTTTGAATGTACTTTGTTTTGGTTAGGATAGTTAGTTACTCTGCTTTGTTAGATAGTTAGGTTGCAATTAAATTAGAGGAAGCTTTCGGTACCAGTAGGGTAAGTAGAATATTTCTTTGTTTTCTTGTGTGTATAAATTTAGATTTATTTTCGATGTTGAGATTAAAAGAATTTTAGGAAATACTCTTTCTGTTATGGTTTAGATAGAGACAATGATGATTATATGATTAAGGATAGTGGTAGATAGTCGTGAGAAATCACATTTTGAGTAGAAATAGAAGCACCAACATTTAAGCATAGAACTGTTTTCTGTTGATGAATGAAATAGGAGATGATAAGTTTCAGGATAGTCATTAGGATTCAGTTTCTCAGAGTGAGTTTGTGTTTTCTTCTAAAGATAGTTTTTAGATAGGGATTAGAATCTTACCCGCACATACAATGTAGCAGCTCGAAGTTTACTTACCCTGGTTTGACAATTCAGTGTTTCAGGTCATTAAAATCTTTAATATTGTAGCCTGACAGGCAGGGTGCGAGAATGACCCATTCTCGTAGGTTGCATTATATCTAGGGTACGAGGAGTTAGCAGGTTTCTCTATAGCTAGGGTGCGAGAATGCCTACACGTGGGAAAAATGAGCGTTTTCTCGAATCTTCTAGAAGGAGAAACTTCTATGGTGAGGTGGCATCCAAATGGTTTGGATCTTACTCGCTTTCATGATTTAGTGGGATCATCCTAACCTCCTCACCTTATCCTCTTCAACTTATAAAAGGAGAGGAGTTCTCATGGAGAAAGTT
>JASDQU010108553.1:98880-116928 GCA_032191745.1 Picea mariana
GAACCCCCTGGAGTCTCCTTTAAGCTCTTTTTAGACTCTATAAACATGAAAAGATTTCCGAGCGATCTTATTCTTTTCACGCTCGTTAAAGTATTTGAAGAAAATGTCTATTGAGCGATAGTTTATCTCTTTTTCAGTCTCATCAGACTATTTTACAAAAAAGGAATTGAGAGAGTTCTCTTTTGAGTGTTTTTCAGACTCTATAATCATGAAAAACCTTTGAGTTTTCTTTCTTTGGACTCATAAAACAAACATTGAAAAGCCCATATGGGACTTGAGTTTTCTTTAAGTGTTTTTCAGACTCTCTAAACATGAAAAACCCCTGAGTTTTCTTTCTTTGGACTCGTTAAACAAACATCGAAAGGCCCATATGGGACCGAACCACTCCTTTATAAGGTTTGTTAAACATACTCCAAGGGACTCGTCCGAAAGATGAGCTTACATTACAATCATATGTTATCCTCCTCAAGCTTGCGTAAAAATAAAGAGGTACTCACCAAAAATGGTGGGGGGGAAATTGGGAAAGAAATGTATCTAAACTTGTATTATGTGGAAGAGTCACTTTTGAACATGACACCCTTTCACTCGCCTTGTGTCTAGGTTGGAAAATCCACTTGTCTCTTGATCATAATCCTATAAGATTACAAATTGGTTTGTGATCCTTGTTGTTGAGTCAGTATTTCCAAGACAGTTGTCATGTCGTCAATATTTTCAAAACGATGTTCAACCCGAAAATCCTTCTATTGTGTTGGCCATTCCTGCAGTCTTTACTCCTTCTATTGCATCGACCATCCCTGAGTCGGTCCTGAATCACTTGTTACTGTGATCTACATCAAATCTTATTACTTGTTTCGTGTCATTGATGTGGGATACATTAAGGCCCTCCTGTGACGAGTCTTTTCCTGTCGACTTCAACTCATTATCCAGGAATTAGACTTAGAAACTATTTGGTACCTTGGAACTTGCATGCCTCAATGGCAGGTTTCCTCGCTTTTGACAGTAGGTTTTCATTATTGACTCCTGATCAGAAAATTCCATCGAGTGTTCAACCTCAGCTCATTTATTCACATTCGTTGGATTGTACTAGTGTACCTTGGGAGTCATTGACATTAATGGTGATTTTCCTCGCACTTGTTAACAGTATACACTAATGACCGGTAATCAAGTGGTTTCTACCATGTTCAACTTCAACACATGTATTCACATGGTTAGATTCGTACTATAGAGTGGCGGAGATGAAGACCCTGGATATTTTCTAACATATCCAGGTTGCGTTGGAGTATATTCATTGTACTGTTGCATAGATCCACATTGTATGTCTGGTGGCTATGTTCAAATTTGAGTCTTTAACACATAGATCCATAGTGTATTTTTGGTGGCTATGTTCATATTTGAGTCATATTGGCATGGATCCACAGTGTATGTTTGGTGGCCATGACCTGTCTTACTTGACATGGATCTTTGCATCTTGGCATTTATACTTTGAGTCATTTGTATTCTGAGTATGGGAATGCCTACCTCAGTGATGATATATGATTGTACTATATTTCCTTGTTTGTTGGTAGGTTTCTGACCGACTGTTCCTTGTTCCCTACACACACTCGACAAAATATTTCTGCTATCACTCTGTTCTAACTTCATACTTTGGGGGGCTCTCTGTTACACATTATTTTCGTCATCCCTATGATTGTTAATGATGTAAACCTATTTGTTTCTTTCAGAGGGGTCAGTGTCCTGAGTTCCTAAAGAGAGAAGGGAGAAGAACTTTTCCTGAGAAAATAAGTTGCATTTTCCTATGTAAAAACCTTATAAAAAAAGGAAGTTCGCAGGTTGCTATATAGGCAGGCTGCGAGAATGACCCATTCTCGCAAGTTGCATTATAGCTAGGGTGTGAGGTGTTCACAGGTTTCTCTATAGCTAGGGTGCGAGAATGCCTACACATGGGAAAAATGAGCATTTTCTCGAATATTCTAGAAGGAGAAACTTCTATGGTGAGGTGGCATTCGAATGTTTTGGATCTTACTCGCTTTCATGATTTAGTGGGATCATCCTAACCTCCTCACCTTATCCTCTTCAACTTATAAAAGGAGAAGAGTTCTCATGGAGAAATTTAGCTTGGGTTAGCTTTGTTGGTTCTTGAGCTTGTTAGCCTTGGTTGGCTTGGAATTATTAGCTTGGTTGGAGTGGATTTGAGATTTGCTTTGTCAATATAGATTGTGAATATTATCAGATCTAGGCTCTCAGAATTCTTAGAGTCAAAGTGTGTGGGGAACGAAGGACAGATGGAAGGGACCTTACGACATCAAGGCAATGGTTGTATTCTCTCTTTCACATTTAATATGATACAGTAATATGATTCTTTCCCATAAAGCTAATTCCACTTTATTGTATAACTCCTTGATCATATGCATAGATTAACTATTGAATAGATTGTGTTTTCTTCACTTTGGTTGGTTTGTGTTGTCTTGGTCTTGGCTGCACGAGAGCACTGAAGCGAAGCGGGAGCAACAAAGACCATAGGAAGTGATTATAAGGTATGTAAATTGTTCTTGCCTCCTAGTTCATTCAAAGGTTAAAATCTAGGAAAATAGGCATGTTCTGTCTTGCTTTGTTCTAGATCCAGGTGGATCTAGGGAGATTGGTTTGTGTCCGCACTTACGGATTTATCCAATAACACATAGTTAGTACCAAATCCTAAATCTTTACCGTGAAAAATTTCCAATAATATGGATATTATAAATTTATGGTTGAGGTCAATAGGTTTCCTTAGAAGTTGGTCTATGAGCAGATCATGTCACCCAACCCAAAAGTTGTCAAAGCCCTCATATTTCATGTAGGGTCTTTATATGACTGTAACGTATGGAATTTGTGGGATTCATAGTGAAATCCATTGCAAAAAGAATATAGGTTCAATAACCAAAATAAATAGGACTTATTCATTTTTAGAAAAAAAATTAGGGATTCTTTCTTCCCTGGAATATAACTTGATAGAGGGTTTAATCAAATTTGTTCTTCTGATTTTCTGTTTAGAACACAATTTATATAATTGATCTAAATTTTAAATATTTCAATTTATTGATCCAATCTTTATTGATTATATAATATTATAAACCTAATAATTTATAATGCCTTTTCACAAGAATTATATTCAACTGAACTATAGTTGGGTGTACGTCAAAGTTTCTTACTTTGATTAGGAAGAGGATGTTTCGGACAAGTTTCTCAAATTACAATCCTATAACGATGTTGTTCAAATTATGATCTTGTTACAATATTGTGATTTCTCTCTCTGATTGTTACCCTAATGGATTGGATTGTTCGTGTGCGTTGAATCTTTTATGACAGTATGGAATTCTGTGATTGTTACCATGATGGATTGGACTGTTAGTGTACGCTGAATCTTTTATGACGGTATGTAATTTTGTGATTGTTACCGTGATGGATTGGATTGTTTGTGTGCGTTGAATCTTTTATGAAGGTATGGAATTTATTACAGAATATTATTTCATAGAGAAAATATTGTTAAAGGATTTTAATATTTCAAGGACTTTAATGTATAAATGTTTACTTTCTTTTTTCAATGCATTTTTTTGCTACTTGATATTTTTTTAAGGTTAAATAATGGTGGAAATATCCAATATTTTGTTAAAAAACAGAAGTCTCCCTCTCACTCACCTCGAACCCATATGGTTTCTCAATGTAAACCTCCTCATCTATAAATCCATTCAAAAATATGGACTTCACATACATCTGATGAACGCTCCAACCCATCTCTGCCGCTATGGAGATAATGCTCCTGATCGAGGTGTATCTTGCAACTGGTGTGAATATCTCATCATAATCGACTCCCTCTATCTGAGAGAAGCCTTGCGCCAAAAAATAGGCCTTGTGTTTCTCTATGATGCCATCTGCAACATACTTGGTTTTGTATAACCACCTTGAAGTCACAAATGACTTCCCCAATGGCCTCAAAACCACCTCCCAAACATTGTTGCACACAATGGAGTCATAATCCTCTAGCATGACCTCTCTCTTGCTCATCCACTACTTGTACAAATGTCTATGGCTCAGTATTTGTGATACTCGTCACTAAAGCCAAATATGATTCAAGTATCAATGTAGTTATACTCTCTCCGACCTTGCTCTTGGGATCCTTTACATTCTACTTGGCCTCCTTTAGGGTCTCCTGAAACCATCTAGGTTACCTCTTCTTTGAATTTTTCAATGGATAAGTATGGTCTCTCTACCCAAGAGTAACTGCCTCAATTCTAGTCTCAACACTCTAAGATTTTGAAGCTTCTTCCCCCTCTTACTGAAAAACCTCTAACTGTGACCCTGAATTTGTGCACGGTTACCTTATTACCCTTGATACTGGTGTACCAGAAACCTGAGGCTGTACTCCATCTGAGACATCAATAAGTACCTCTGCATCATCCTCCACACTGTCTCTCAACTCAAGAGATCTCTGAAAATCCATAGCCTCCTCAAATTTGACATCTCTACTCACCACCACTCTCCTAAGTGATGGAATGTAGATATGGTAGGCTTTGAACACCTATGAGTATCGAAATAGAATCCCTTGCTTGCCTGTGGGGTCTAGCTTTGTCCTCTTCTCTGATGGGACATGAGAATAGGTCAAACACCAAAATATCCTGATGTGCTCAACATCGGGCCTCCTACCAGTGAAGGCCTTCTTAGAATTCATTCTCCCCAATATCCTATGGGGACTATTGTTCTGCAGTTAAACTGCAGTATCACTCGCCTTTGCCGATAGGTAGAGAGGAAAACTTTGATCGTGTAGCATGGATCTCGCTTCACCGGTGATAGCCCAGTTCTGCTTCTCAGCAACTCTGTTCTGATGGGGGTTGTATGCTACGGTCATATGTCTTCTAATCCCATGCTGGGAAAAAAAGTCTACAAACTGAGTGGAGGAATACTCTCCTCCTTTATCCGACTGCAAGACCTTGATCCTCTTTCCATATTGGTTCTCCATAAGAGATCTGAACTCTTGGAACCTCTTAAAGACCTCACTATTGGTCTTCAGGAAATAGATTGAGGTCTTCCTTGAGTAGTCATCAATGAATGTGATATAGTACTCAAAACCACTCAAGTACTTCCAAGACATGGGCCCACACACATCTGTCTATACTAAATCTAGTATCCCAGCTAACATGGTGTCACTGCTGGGGAACCAGGCCTTCGTAAACTTACCAAGAGAACACCCTCTGCAAACATCCTGATGCTTTGTAATGATATGTGGCACAGTGGAACAATCTCTCTCAGTCCTCTGAGAGCCCCATGATGTAGATTGACCATCCTATGATTCCATATCTCACATGTCTATTTGTTGCTATTGCTTCTCACTGCCAATGCATGAAGAGGATGAAAAATAAATTTGTATAGTTTCCCATTCCTCACTCCAATCACCTATCCCAAGGCAAGCGAGGACCCCTTAGGTTGTATGAAGACCTCGGTACCTATGAAAGAAACCTCAAGACCTCTATCTTGGAGGGTGGAAACTGAAATCAGATTCTTCTTCAGCTTAGGGACATAAAGAACGTCCCTAAACAATATAGGTGGCATGCCATCTCTCCGAAAGGTAACAATTCGAATCCAAACAACTCTAACCAAGGAATCATCTTTGAGGGAAATATCCATCCTGACTTTTGTGTCTCTGAGATAATTCAAGCATTCTCTAACTCCAATCATATGGCTCGAAGCCCCGCTATCAATATACTGGATATTGGGTGTCATCTCAACTAAAGTGTAGCATATGAGGAAAGCACACACTCTCTCAAAAAAATTCTAAAACTCTTCCTCCTCTGTTGTAGTTGCGGGTACACCCCTCTTCCTCCTATTGGGACACTGTGCAACATAGTACCCCAACTTCTTACAAACAAATCACTTCACTTTTCTCATGCCTCTCTTCTACCCACTACTTCTCTATCCTCCCTGTGCTGGGGCCCCAAACTTGGGACCCTGCCAACCTCCCCGGCTAGTATTCTTCTTGACCTTTATCCAAATAGTAAGATCCTCATCACCCTGCATTGTCTATAGCTGTCCAAAATCCTATGAGACAAGTATAGTCTCCTCCTGAACTAAATCATCCCACATCCTCTCCCAAGTGGGCATGACCTCCCTAGAAAATATTCCATGAACGAATGGACCCCATGGTTTGGTATAGTTGTTTAAGGCTGTTGTCACCATATAATATGGGTCCAACACCTCTCCAATGACTCCAAGCACGTCTCTAATCTAGGTGTATCGACCAAGGAAAGAAGTCACCAACTCACTCTTGAGCATGTGAACATCCCCGAGTTGATCATGCAGAACCATCTTTTGGTTCTCATTAGAGCTCTCATAAAGCTTGCATAGAGATGCCCACATCTCAAGTTCCCAATCTTTCCAATTCAAGTGGGGAATGATGCAATCCTGCACATCATCACATATCATCCTATTTTCCTTGTTGTTCCTCTTCCTGGACACTTCTAACAAGATGGGAGAAATAGCAGTGGGAGTAGGAAAAACTACCTGAACTATATCCCATAGTTTGAGTTCCTCCAAGACAAAGACATTCCTGGTATTCCAAGGCGAGCAGTTTCTAACTCTAGATAGCCTATCCTCCACAAGCATCTAAGATGCTAAAATCATTATTGATTGCACTCAAACTAATTCTACAACAACAAAGGAACGTTTTGTCACTCTTGTAAACACAGGTGTGAAAAGAGGCAAACAAAAACTAACCTCACTCCTAGCAATATAGGTGTGAAAATAGGTCGTGAAAAATCATCCTCACTCCTACCACGCAGGTGTGAAAAGAGACTGGCAGAAATTTCCAAAAACTTCTCTACAACCCTCCACAAAAATATGCCAACAAGCTGCCACTAAACTCGGTCAATGGTTGTCCACAAAATATACCCAAAAGGTGTCTAAAACAGTCCCTCAATATGGTTTCCAAAACTCAACAGAAATCAACCACCAAGCTCTAATACCATGAACATTTTCCATGTCCTAACAAGCTGCCGACTAGGTATGTCTTTGACCTCAAGTTGGTTCTAAGTTTCAACTGTCTAACAATGGTTTGTTGTTATTTTATAACATCAAACTATTCAAGAACTTCTTCGTTGTTTTTTAATAGTTACATTGGCCATTTAGGTTCTCTAGCATGTAATTTTAGTCACCAATATGTTAGCAAATGCATACCAAAATATATGTAACACACTTAGAGATCTTTACTATTGAAAATATTGTTTTTCTAAACACTAACACACATGAAAATAAAAAAAAGTATTTTTGGTCAACATGACCCTAGATAACCCCCCCCTCGGGGAAAACCAGTTTGGAATATGAGTGTATATATGTGGAGAATAGAAGGTGGAATACAACAAGTAAAATAAATAGAGGAACATCATACAATATAAGCTTGAACCAAGATGTAATAAAATCCCAACTGAAGCAAGTGTGCCCTCCATAAATGTTTTCTAGAACATTTAACCAGAGATCTATGCCAACTGGAAGCTCTGATGGAGAAACCCTCCCACAGTACACTGATACTGAGATGTATCGTCCCACTAAAATAGACCTCACTGCAAACTGAGCTCTAAAATTCCTCCCTGTTTGTTATTGGATAAATCCGTGAGTGCAGACACAAACCGATCTCCCTAGATCCACCTGGTATCTAGAACAAAACAGGACAGAATACTACACTTTCCCTAGATCTAGTCTATTGAATGAACTAAGAGATAAAGGTTACGGACATACCTTGTGAACGCTTTCCTTAGATCTCTGTTGTTCCAAGATTTGCTCCAATGCTCTCATCCCGTCCAGATCACAACAAAACGAACCAATCGAAGTAAAGACAGGTTAACTCATTCAATGACTAGTCTATACATATGATCAAGGAATTATGTAATAAAGTGACATCATCTTTATGGGAAAGAGACATATTATTGTATTAAATTAATTGAAAGTGAAACTTACAACCTGAGCCTTGATGTCATAGGTCTCCTTTCGATGGCTTCTAGCTCTGACACACACACTTGCTCATGCATGAAGAAAATCAACTACTTGTGATGACCTTGCTGTTGTCTCTTGCTGCTGTAGCATCAGTCCTCCATACAGTCTTGCACTAATTCTCTAATCAATCTCTTGCTAGCTTGTTTCTTGCTCAACTTAACCCTTTCCATGAGCAATCTCCTCAATATATAGGAGAATATAGTTTAGTTATTTGGATAGGGAATGATCCCAAGATATCTGGAATGCCAGTACTTGAATAACCACTCGAAAGCCAACTCACCCTTCTAGAAGATTCCCTTCTAGAAGGTTTGAGATCTTTATATTTTTCCCCTTTAAGAGCATGTTCGCACCCTAACCATGAGTACAGTGCAGGAAGTTTTCACCCCATCTTAAAGCAGCCTGCGAGAAACAGGAATTCTCGCAGGTGAATATATAAGCAGCCTGCGAACATGTTTCAAAATGTGGATTCTAGAAGAAGATAACTGTAACTTTTCTCAGGAAAGTATTCTTGGTAAAGAGATTGATTTTCCATCATCATGATATCATCATGAGATCATCACAATGACCAAATTTGTGGATAATAGAATGCCCCCCAAAGTTTGAGAGCGGAACCAGTGACAGTCGATAGAGTTTGGAAGCTGCATGTGTGTGTCAAGAACCAAAAGCACATCTAATCAGAGACCTACAAACATCCAAGCATCAGCAGAATATTATGTATATCGAACCCGAGGTAGGCATTCCCATACTTAGATGATAGACTGATGACATCATAAACAAAGGTCATGGCCACCAATCATACACTGTGGATCCATGCCACCAATATATAGCACAGCCACCTGAATACACTGTGGATCTGTGCGACAAATTTTCAGTCAAGACGACATAGCCATGAAACATACACAGTGGATCTATGTGTCGCAAAATATACATACTCCATCGCAACCTGGATCACAAATATGATATCCAGGGTCTTCAATCTCGTCGCCCAAAGTACGAATCTAACCATGTGATTACATGTGTTGAAGTCGAACATGGTAGAAACCACTTGATTACCGGTCATTGATGTATACCGTTAACAAGTGCGAGGGAAATCACCATTAGTGTCAATGACTCCCAAGGTACGATAGTAAAATCCATCGAATGTGAATAAATGAGTTGATGTCGAACACTTGACAGAATCTCTCGATCAGGGGTCAATGATGTAAACCCACTATTGAAAACGAGAAACTTGCCATTGAGGCATGCAAGCTTCAAGGTACTAAATAATTTCTAAGTATTGATTCTGGATAGTATGCTGAAGTCGACAAAACAAGACTCGTCACAGGAGGGCCTTGATGTATCCCACATCAGTGACACGAAATGAGTAACAGAGTTTGAAAGTGAAACAGAGTATGTGACAATTTGACTTTGGACACAGGGAAGGCCGACTCGAAGTGAAAGTAGAACTGCAGATGGCCGACTCAATTTAGGTTGGACTGCTCTTGAACATATGGATGACATGACCAATGATTTGGCAGTATTGACTCAAAGACGACACATGGAAAGACCTTGTTATTGAATCGAATGAGAGACAAATGGATTTCCCAAACCGGCTTCAAATGATGAATAGGGGGTGTCATATTCAAGAGCGACACTGACTGCCAATTAACATAAAGACAAAACATATCCCTTTCCCAAATTTTTCCCCCACCATTTCTGGCAAGTACCTTTTTATTTTTACGCAAGCTTGAAGAGGATCACATATGCTTGTTGATATAAGCTCATCCTTCGGACGAGTCCCTCGAGTATTTTTAACAAACCTTAAGAAGGAGTGGTTCGGTCCCATTACGGGTCAATCAATGTTTGTTTAACGAGTCCAGAGATAGCAAACTTGAAGGTTTTTCATGATTATAGAGTTTGGAAAAACACTCAAAAGAGAACTCTCTCAGTGCCTTTTTCGTACAGTAGTCCAACGAGACCAAAAAAGGGTTAAACTATCGCTCGAAGGACGTGTAACTTCAAATACTTTAACGAGTGTGAAAAGAGCAAGATCACTCGGCAATCTTTTCATATTTAGGGAGTCGTGAAAAGAGCTTAAAGTTAACTCCATGGGGGTTCCTTTTTCGTGTAGCCACATCGAGCCCGGAAAAGGGATAAAACAACGCTCGATCATGTTCTAGGTTTTTCACAAGTTTAAGAACGGATAAAAGACACTCAAAAGAAAAACCATAGGAAACAAACAAAACACATCATATCGCAAAATTTTTTCGTCCATAATCATCTGCAATGGGTACCTGCGAGTCATTTACTCACTTTCGTATTAGAAATTAGGGTAAAAGAGTGAATAAATATGAAAAAAACCACTTTTATCATAGTAAAAAGTAAATAAAACAAAGTTACCATTCATTTTTACCATATTGTTTTACCCATTTACCATTATAGTGCAAAAACTTCCATTTTACCTCCGATCTTCATCGTCGATTTCCGGGAGCTTCGGGGCATCATTTCACGAACTGTCTGGATCAGATTGGTGAGTTCTCAATTCCCTAGACTTTCATGGTTTAATTTGATGATTTGAGTGGCTAAATTTCAAGTTTTGAAGTGTTATTTGAAACCCTATGCGTGAATGAGGATTCTCGCAGGCTGCCCATACGGGGCTTGCGAGAAGTTCTCATTCTCGCAGGTGGGCTTGAGCTACAGTGTGATAATTTTTCACTGTACGCTAAAGCCACCTGCGAACAGCGCAGATTCCAATTTTTTTTAATAATATTTAGCCAATAAAACCAATTTTCCTCATGTTTTAAATCATTAACTAGCTTCCCATGGTTGTTATGCAGGTTAATAACTATCACAATGGTGCTTGAATGGAGGGAAAGAGAACACGAAGATGATAATGCCACCACCGAGAATCATCCTCAAACCATTGCCTCTTTAAGAGATTGCGGTCTCCTAAAGTATTTTCGCATACCGGGCATGAGAGCCCAAGTTCGATTGTTGGAACATTTAGTCTGGATGTGGGATCCGGATCAACAGGTTTTTAATGTCGATGCTCACACATTGACGATTGATATTGAGGATATCTATTTCCTGACCGGATTGTCAAGACGGGGTTCTTATGTCAGTTTGACTGGTAACCACAGGGGAGGTATGAAAATGAGCGAGTATTGTCGACAGTATTGCGTGCCAGAGGMTGAATGACAAAAGGGGAAAGTGGCCATTTGGGGAGTTACTGATATAACTCTCTGTACCATTCTCTTTACTATAGCTCGCATGGTAGGAAGTTCTGCCCCGCATATGGCTCTACAGAGCTATTTTCAATATGCCCTTGAGTGTGTCGAGCCCCGAGTCTTCAACTGGGCTGATGTAGTGTTACGCAACCTCAAAAAACAACTGACAAAATGCAGGTGAGGGGATTTAAAGCAGTTTGGTTATGGATCATTGCTGGTGTCTTTCTTCTGTAAGAGGGTTCCAGTGTATAGGCTTCAGGCTGATTGGCACTTTCCGGGTCCCAGGGATCCACGGATGTTACGATGGTGCCAACTTATGGCCAGACATGTGACGGGACCAATCGTTAGGTATGACGATTGTTTCTTCGACTGGCTCCAAGGCCAGGTTTTGATGATAGAGGATTATGCGTATGCCGGTTTGGACTTTCGCGATGATCCTGACCTTGCTCTTCCTGAATACGCACAGTGGGGAAATATTGGTAAGAAGTACACCAACTTTTTAACTTTTTAGATGTTTTTGTATTTTCATCATATTAAATGTTTTTGGTTTTATGGTTTTATCCGAAGACTAACACCAAAATCTTGTTGATAACACAGATGTTGGGGCATATAGACCAGCTGGTAGCTCTCCTGTACAGCGTCGAGGAGAAGCAACAGTTTCAGTCCCCCAGTATGCCGAGGACTATCTTACAGTGGAGCAAAACTTAGAGGTTTTGATGGCCAATGTTCCAGAGATGCCTCTGGAGGAGATCCCATGACGTGATCAGCGTCACACCGTGGGAGTTTCTGCCTCTATGGGTCGTTTGCTCTGTAGAGTTGCTAGGACCTTAGCATGCTATCGTGAACATCATTAGTGATGTCACTTTTTGTAGAATCCAGGAGCTTCATTTTTGATATTTTGGTCTTCGAACAAATTTTGTAAAAAACAAACTTTGATCGTTATATATGTACATGGTTTCTACCGACTTACTTTACATTTGTGTACAATTTAATGTGTTTGATTTTATAAGTGATTTAAATGTCTGTCCAATACATAATTAGCTAAAGCATCTGTCAATGTATTAAGACTTCTCGGAATGTGTTGATATTCTATGTAATCAAAATGTCTTTCCAAGAGGTGAATTCGCAAATATATCCTTAATAACGTAGGACTTCGAATAGAATATACATTACTGAGCTGCAGTACCACCAACTGCGAGTCGAGTCGAACAACCAAATGACGAATTCCTAGAGAGATAGCATCAACCAATAATTCAACCACGGTGCTATACTCTCTAATGTTGTTGGTTGCTCGTCCAAGACATATACCTCATAGAGATATGAGTTCGTTTGTTGGGGCATAAATTGCCCAAGCAGCGGAAGCTAGGTTCCTGGTACTACAGCTAGCACCATCAACGAAGCCAATATAAGGTAGCGAAAACTCCGACATCTTGCAAACAAACACAACGTCACATAAGGGTAGAGACCAGATAACGTCAAAAGCAAAACTAAAGTAACACACTCACGCAGTATGATACAAAAAATACAAGTACTCATGCACAAATGACTCATGCGTAGTACTTCTTCAAGCACAACCCATTCCTGGGTTCACTCAAAGGCACACCATCATAATCCACTAACTCATACGCTCCTTTTTCCAAAACTCTGCTAACAATGTAAGGCCCACGCCACATTGGTTCGAATTTTCCAGCTCCTAGGGCATCTTTATCCTGTTCATATAGAAGAACAAGATCTCCTTCAGAGAAGACACGAGGTTTGACATGCTTGTCATACTGTGCCTTTTTTCTGGGCTTCTATTACAAGGGTAGCGTCACGGCGAGTCTCGTCTAATCACATCAAATACAACAGACGTTCCTCTTCGGCAGAAGTATTAGGCAAGAGTTCTATAGCTAGATTCAAAGATGGTATTTCACATTCTATTGGTAGAATGGCTTCCATGCCATAAACTAGTTGAAAAGGTGTGAATCCCGTGGCAGACTTAACAGATGTCCGATATGCCCACAATGCCAAAAATAACATTGTATGCCAGCTAGTTTTATGGATTCCTATCATCCGTCGAATCATAGTTATAAGAACCTTATTGATGGCTTCGACCTGACCATTGGCCTGTGGATAATAGCGCGTTGAGCTATCATGATGAAGGCCCAACTTCTCTGTAAGTTCAGACATCATATTATTTCTAAAATGACTACCTTGATCAGTAACGATAGCCTGAGGAACACCAAAACGAGTGATGACATGGTTGAAAAGGAATAAGGCTGCAGTCTTCCCAGTATTATCGAATGTCGGCATTGCCTCGGCCCATTTTGTGAAATAATCAACAACTACGATAATGTAACCATGCCCTCCGGCCGAGTGAGGGTGACATGTCATAAAATCAATGCCCCATTTAGCAAGACCTACTGAGACCATAGGATGAAGGGGAGCGGGATGTGATCGAATCTTCTGATTATAAGTCTGGCAGGCATGACACTTCTGAACAACAGTAATGCAGTCAGTGAAAAGGGAAGGCCAAAAGTAACCTGCACGTAAGATCTTCTGGGCAATAGCATACCCTGACATATGACCACCGCATGCTCTTGAATGGCATTCATTCAAAGCTTTCTCAGCTTCATCAAAAGTCAAACAACGTCGAAAGACAGAGTCAATGCCTCGACGGTAAAGAGTATCACCAAGGATAATATAATGACGTGCTTGGTAACAGACACAACGTCGTTCATTACTGGACAAAGCAGGCCGGAAAGTTTGAGTTTGGAGATATATAATGATATCTCCATACCAAATATTTTCGGTACTGATAAGGAAAAGTGACTCATCAGGAAACGATTCGACTACTACCTTTTCCGTGGTAGTGTGAGGAAAATCACAAATTAACTCAGCGAAAACTAGATATTTCTTCAACGTGGCACGATCGAATTCCAAATCGAACTCTTGGAGAATAACAATCCACTTGGAGTACTTGCCCCCCAGCAATTGACGGGTCAATATGTGTTGCATGGGGTTATAGTGGGAAATCACTGTAGTCTTCCTGGAGAGAATATAATGACGGAAACGTTGGACTGCTTGTACAACAGCCAAGGCCATCTTTTCAACATGTTGGTACTTGATTTTCGTGGATGATAAACTTCCACTCAAGTAATAGATAACATGTTCATCATGGTTATCATCCTCTTGAACGAGGACCATGCCGATAGTATACTCGAACGCAGCTAGATAAAGAAAGTAATCTCGACTATAATCCGGAGGGAAAAGAAGAGGAGCTTTTGTGAGGGATAACTTTAAAGCCTCAAAAGCGTTGTGAGCAACCATATCCCAGACAAACTCAGAATCTTTCTTTAGGAGACGTGTGAAACTTCGAGTAATCTCGGCATAATTCAGGATGAAATGATGAAGAAAGTTCACTTTCCTCTGCAAACTTTGTAACTGACGCAAAGAAGAAGGAGGAGGAAGATTGAGAATTGCCTCGACCTTGATAGGATCTACCTGGATCCCATGGCGTGAAACAATGAAACCGAGGAGATGGCCAGATTCTACGCAAAAGACACATTTATGAGGATTCAGGCGAATGCAATAGAATCAGCAACGAACGAAAATCACTCGGATATGTTTAGGGTGATCGACTCGACGTAAAGAGTGAGATGACAAATCGTCCAAATAGGGTTGAACAATATGCTTAATATCATGAAATGCATAAGACATAGCACATTGGAACGTAGCACCTGCGTTCTTTAGACTGAAATGGAGTTTTCTGTAAGCGAAAGTACCCCAAAGACAAATAAAAGCCATTTTATGTTGGTCCTCAGGAGTGATATTTATTTGATTATAGCCGAAAAATCCATCCATGAGGGAAAATATTTCACTACCGGCATAGTCATCGACGATATGGTCGACGAAAGGGGTTGGAAAATTGTCTTTTCGACAAGCTTTGTTGATATCCTGATAATCAACACAAACGCGTATACTACCACCCTTTTTATCAATCAGTACGGGGTTGGAAACCCACTCTGTCAATGCCACGGGGTAAATAAAACCGACTTTAAGAAGTTTTTCAGCTTTGAGTTTAATGGCTGCCGCTTTACGTGGATGGACATGACGAAGGCGTTGCCGGACTGGTTTAGCTCCGGGGTATGTCTTAATCTCATGAACAACGATAGCAGGGTCAATACTTGGCATCTCTTCGTAACTCCATGCAAAGATGTCACGAAATTCTTTGAATAATGAAGTATAAGTGACAATTTCTTCAGGAGAACACGAAGCTCCAATATGAACATTCTCAACGATCCTAGGTTTCACTAAAATATTTATGGGTATTGTGGGTGAAATGTTACTGAGGTTCCCTTCCGCAAACACATCACGTGTAGATCCGGGAACGGTCATGGTGACCACAACGGTTGACGGAGTCGAAATCCGTTGATAATTCTCGAGAGTATGTTGTTCCAGAAACAATATGGAACAATGATGCCCATCATCCCAAGGTGTATCAACTATGAAGGACATGATCATCTCGTCAGTGGGAAAGATAACGTGAAAAGGATCAGGAGACAACTCCTCAAGAGAAGGTGTAGAAGGGGTTGCCGATTGGATTGCATGATAAGCAGACTCAACTAGACTTAACGGCATAACATCACCGAAACGAGCATGATCTCCAGGATCAGGTACTATCCAAGGGTCAAAAGACATCGGAAGTGCATAAGGTACAATAGAGATCATATTAATGGAAGCAACTGACGGGCTTGGAATATTGGGTGGTGGTGGTATGGGGAAAGTACCCATTAATGACGAGTCTTTTAAAAGACCAACACCAACATTCTCATAACCCGGAGGGGTGTTTTCTATAAACAACACGTTTCCCGTGCGAGTATCGGCATTGAAAAAGGCAAGTTGATCGACAGTAACCACTTTTCCCTGGTGAGGAAATCGTAAGACATGGAAAAGGGTTGACACGATAGCACGCATAGAATCGACCCAGCTTCGACCAAGTAGAATATTGTAATCTAGGGGAGTATCAAAAAATTCCACTTCAACCTGGATGGTCTTACCTTCCAAAGTGACAGGAAACGCAGGTAGAACACCATAAGGTTTAAAACCAGAGCCATTGAAGGCTCGCAAAGTGTTTTGTGATTTGTTTAACGGGGGAGAGCCAATGGCTTTCCAACAAGAAAAAGACATTATGCGCGTAGAGGCACCCTCGTCAACAACAGTCCGACAAATACTCTTGTCGGAGACCACAACTTGGATTTGAAAAGCAAGCTGTGAGGGAAATCTTGGAATATGATCATCCAAGTTAAAGACTATCATATTCTCATCGGTTGGATCAATACCACCAATAGATTTCAACAACACCCTTCGTTGTGTAGGACAAGACTGAAGGACTTCCAAGGAAGACATCCCTGAAGGTGCTTGGGCCAGATCTTCGACAATACTATAGTTCTGGGTGGCCCGAGCATGAGGATTGAATGCCGACTTCTCAATGACACCTTTCGGAGGTCGTAAAACTGTATCAAGACTCAGTCGTTCGAGATGAAGAGGACCGTTCGTAGGTGGATTCGATGGAGAAGGCTGTACCAAATCAGGAGGTAATTCGTCAACCTTCTCCTTAGAAGGAGTATAGTCTTTAGCTCTAGTGGCAAGTGCAACATTGTTTTTCTTGGAATCAACGGTGCACATCAAAACATAAGAAGATGTAGAAGTAGAAGGTTGGTCATGAATGACCAACGAAGCCTGTTGTTGAGACGGGAAGGGTTGAGACAAGGCTACCGGTGTAGAGGGTTTTGGTGTTCCTTGAAGAAACTTGTTAACCTCGGCACGTCTCGGACAATCCTTCGTGTAGTGATCGTCACCACAGATAAGGAAAGGGTAGTGTGGTTTGCGCTTATCCCAGTCATTAATAGGAGGAGATTTGGTTTGCTCATTTGGATTAGTGTTTTTACCCTCCTTATTCTTGCCTCTCCCTTTTCTAGACTTATTCTTACCGATTGGTGTGGATTGAACAACGTTCACTTCAGAGGTTTTACCAGCGGGAGGAGCAGGAGACAGAGCACTTTGTACATTAGAAGAATTGGATTTCGGGGTTGTAGTTGAAACGAAATGTGAGTGGCTATGAGTGGAACCAATCACACCATCAGCTGCATGTGAGGTAGCCGGAGTAGTAGAAGTAGTAGAAGTACCAGGACGAGGTAAATCAGGTAATAAATCATACAAGGTTCCCGTTTGCGAATAAACGAGATCTAGATATTGAGCACTACTAATAGCCTGCTCTTTGGTGACAACACCGCCCATAGCAATGTCTTTGCCAATTTTGTTTACAAAAGACTTGGTAAACCACTCTGCCAGTAACTGATCAGGAAGCTCAAGTTTAATGAGACGTCTCCTCCGTCGCCACTCATGAATATGATCGGATATATGAGTGCCCGAGCTTTGTTTGAAGGAGGTTAAAATCTCAGTTTCAGTATCGTATCGAATCGGTAACTGGTAGTGTGTTAGAAAGGCCATTGCAAGGGTGTTGAAATCGGAAAAGAAACCTCGTGGTAATTCAATGTACCACTTCGCAGCAGCACCTGTAAGAGTCCGTTGAAAAAGATGCAATCTAATGGAGTCGTCCATCAACGAGTTGGACGAACACCACAAATGGAAAGTCATGACATGATTATTCGGGTCCTCTCCCACCTTCCCATCGAATTTTGGAATGTCCGATGGAATCTTTGCAGGAATAGCAAGCCATTGGGGAGAGTGACGAATAGGATCATTAAGAATCCTAGACAAATCTGGCAGATCCAGAGTAGCAAGAAAAGGCAATTGCCGATTCACTTGTGGATACTGGTGACTT
>JASDQU010108553.1:142508-161156 GCA_032191745.1 Picea mariana
AAGTGTAACTTTCTTCATGAAAATGATCTTAATGAAGAGTTAGATCTTCCATCACCATGTCATTATCATGTCATCATCTCGATAACCAAAAATGTGGATAACACCAAGTCCAGTTTATGTTGTTGGCATCACTGTTCTCATGTGGTGAGGAGCAAAAATGAAGAAGCAGGTTGTCAAGCCCGTGGATAGAAGAAGTAGGTTGTCAGACCTGTGAGAAACTCTTTCCAGGTGAGAGAGTGTGCTAAGGAAGTGAGTTATCCTGGAGGGATTCAATAGCAGCCATAGAGATATGAGAATTCCTGATCCTGCCTGTTGCTGAAGCCCAAGGAAAGGGAGGTGTAGCAGCCAATGGATTGTTGGACAGTGAAGGTGTACACTCCTAGGGTGTGACAGGAATGTGGGGAATGAGAGTCTGTGAGCTATGGGTGTAAGTGGTTCCTTGGAGAAAATCCTTCTTGTTGTATTGTGCAACTTCCTATTGTCCCTGCCTAGCCTAGGAATCCCTTTCCTGGTGGAATTTAGTCCTAGCTCAGGGGTGACCCACTATTGAGAGTGATAAGAAGCATGGTCTAAGGCTGGGGGGTTCGTGGAAGGTTTTCACGTAGTTGGTGTAATTCAATTAGAATATAAGTAACCATTTCTCTATTCATTTACATGTTGTGTATTTGTACATGTGTTATAAATGATGAGTAATGCCTATATATATGTTGCATGTATGTGTTAATGTTGCTTCCTCATGAACATGCGTATGAGCAGAGTATTGATGTCTGTTTAATTGCATTAGATATATGTGTGTGTGTGTGAATATCAGATGTTATCTCTATTTGTTTCCAGTGAAGTTTTATATGTGAATATTTCTGCAAATGAAGTCTGTCTCAGTGGCATTGCCCGGCTTGTTGGTGGTTGGGGGCATTACAGAATGGTATCAGAGTAGAGAATTAAAAGTTACAGTCATTAGGTAGCATTGTTGGCTTGTTGGTGGTGGATGGGGATGTTACAAGTTGGTATTAGAGCCATGGTTTCAACGCTGAGCCTGGATGGGCTGTGTAGGTGGTAAATGAAACAAAGGTCTCATAGTGAATTATTGTTGAGAGGGACAAATTATGAACTTCAGAGCATCCCTGGGTGCCAATAAGGCACCATGTGAACACTAAGACTGCGTTCAGAAGGTCATGAATTATAACATCTTAGGGAATGGAAATAGAGAAAGAAGTCACAACAACCTTTGTGTTGTGCCACAAATTTTGGAATGGGGTTGTAGGATCTGTTTAGGAGAAGGAGGATCTTTCACAATCATCAGATCTGGGAGAAAGTGCATGAAAATTAACCCCTAAGTACTTCAAACTTTGTGACTTCAATGAAGTTTATGTGTGATAGATTGGAAAGGGATGAAGCCTGAAGTTCCAAAGTTTCGTAATGGATCTACACTATAGATTCGGGGAGAAATGCTTGACCATTGGTTTTTTCCAAAGATAGATTAGAGTCGTAGATCAATCCAAGATAAAGTGGTAAGGCACAATGACAGATCAGTGTATTCGGGAGCTCGACACTTCGAGAGAAGCGAACTATGCTAAGGCATAAACTTCTAAAGTCCCAAAGTCTGGAGTTAATCCAGACCATTCATTGAAAGAGACACGTGTCAACAGATTCGCTAGTTTGGGAACTCGGCGTTTGGGAGAAATGGAGTGTGTCGATGCGCAAACTCTTGAAGTCTTGAATTCTGAAGTTCATCCGGACTGTTCGTTAAAAGAGACATGTGTCGGAAGATCAAATTGTTCGAGAGTTTGGTGTTTGGGAGAAATGGGGTGTGCTAAGGTGAATTCTCTCGAAGTCCCAAAGTGATGTGGCATGATGATGTCACCCACGGTCACATGAACTTCCTTAGTCCTACCACGTGTTAGTCATAATGTAACTTTGATGGCCTTGTTGGAACAAAAGCAATCTAACATGTGGGGCCACATGTCACCACCTTAATTGTTGACAGTTGTACCATGTGGACCCCAGAAGATAAAGTAGTTCGAAAGTTCGGAGTTCAAGAGATTTGAGGAATGCAAGTGTAAAATCTTCTGAAGCCTGAAGTCCCAAAGTGACATGGCCTGCTGATGTCACTAGGGATGACATGGACACATGGGACGTGTGCTACGTGTCAGTGATTTAAGAACCTTTGGAGGATAGAAATCCCAGTTAGAACGTGACATGTGTCATCCATCATAATGGGCCACATGTCCACTTCTAGTATTTCACCACATGGCACTCTTCTTGAGTATGGTTATTGGGGCCCCTGATGGTCGCAGGGGATGCGTGGCACCAGATCCTGAAGTCCAGAGACTTGACACTTCGAAAGAAATGGTTCATGAGCTAGTGGGAGGAAGAAATCCCTGAAGTCACATAGCACTAAAGTGATGTGACGTGATAATGTCACTGGGGGTGACATGCAAGAATTCAAAGATTCACTGTTAGAGATTTTTGGGGTGTGCAGATGTGAAATTCTTTGAAGTCTTGGAACCCTGAAAGCTTCGAAGTCCTGGAGCCCTGAAGCTCGAAGCCAAAAGGCTGAAGTTAATCCTGATAGTTCATCGGGAAATGACACTTGGCAATAGATGCAACAGTCTGGAGACTTGGCACTCTGAAATGATTGAGAGTATGGGTAGTCTGAAACTACCGAAGCCCAGAGTTTCATAGTAAATAATAGTCATTGGATGCTGGGAATCTGTGGGCCATTGATTCACCCCACTTCGCAAGTTCTCCAATGCAACACTCCAGAAGTTTAGTTGTGAGGTTCAAAAAGGGAAACCTTCAAAGCTCCAGAGCCCTGAAGTTTCAAGGCTTGGGATAAGAGGGATGCTTTTAGGGGATAAATTTAACTTATGGGCTAATTTTCCATGGTTTTTTCCAAAAATATATTCTCTATTCTAAAAATGATTCACCCAAATTCTATAAGATAAAATTATTTTACCTTAAAAATTGCAAAAATTTTATACAAACTATATAAAATCCTTATAAATTTGAATATTTTTATAAAAATATCGCCAAACATTTATAGTTGGGATATGAAGGATCAATGAGATTCGCCAAGGTTTCTACATTTTAAAATAAATTTCCATCCTTAAAATTATCCCTGTCGGATAAGCACCCAACTATTATCACTTGGTCACAGTCGTGGTCACATCTGAATTAAGGGTTGAAGAAAAGGAGCTAGCACCCGAAAGTAAATTATAGAACAGAATAGGGCTTGGAGATAGAGCGATGGGGATTCTTGATCAACCAATACCCACAGAAAATAGAGTCTAATATTCTTTTGATTGAATTAGATTGTGTAAGTTATTTTGGAGAATTATTAAGTTAATAACTTGACAAAAATTCGGTTGACTGCACATTTGTTTTTGCAGCGTTAACAATTGTCAGAATCGAACATGATTGTCACATAATGAAGAGAAATGGAGGAGGTATAGGACACCTACAATATGGAAGATGAAGTTAGAGGAATGGATGTCCATTTGGGAGTTGAAGGAACAAAATCTAATGGGCATGGAGAAGAAATAGATAAAGAAGTGAGCATGATGAACACCATTAAAAATTTGCAGAAAGATGTCCAAATTCACCAAGAAGATAACGAAAGGATTAAGAGAGCTAAGGAGAAAAAAGAAGACTTCAATATGAATTTAATTAGGAGCCTGGAAAGAATTGAAAATAAGTTGGATAAGGAGAATTTAATTAGGAGCCTAGAAAGAATTGAAAATAAGTTGGATAAGGAGAGTGGCTCCAGCAAATCAAGAACTCACAGAACCCCTGAAAAAAAAGAAAGATCAAGGAGTGGTAGAAGATGCCACAGGAGGTCTAGGGTGGATGAGTTGAAAGGAGGTCTGGGGTGGATGAGTTGAAAGGAGAAATGAATAAGATCAAACCTCCTACTTTCGATGGAGATCACAAGAAATATGAAGAGGCTGAGACATGGCTACTTGGCATGAGGAAATATTTCCAATTGCATAATTATTCCTCTCATGCAGAAAGAATAATCATCGTCTATCGGATGAAAGGAAAGGCATCCTTGTGGTGGGATCAACTTGTGCAAGTGAAACACATCAAAGAGAAGGATGTTACATGGAAAGAATTCAAGAAACATTTTGAAAATAAGTACTTAACCAAGAGATACTATGACAAGAAGATGCAAGAGTTCTTTGAACTTAAATTGGGTAGCATAACTATAGATGAATATGAAAGGAGATTTCTAGAGTTGTTGAAGTATGTCCCTTTCATTAGGGAGGAGACAATCAAGATTCAGAGGTATATGAGAGGGATGCCATCTTTTATCAGTGAGAAAATACAATATGATGATCCCAAGACTCTGGAAGAAACCATAAGGAGAGAAAAATTATTATATGATCAGCATAGGGGAAATCCTAATTCCCAAAGATCTTGGGAAGACAGGAAGAAGTTCAAGAAGGAACAGAGGTAGAAGGGAAACAAGCCACCATTTTTCAGAAATAGTCCCCAAGGACAGCCAATTTTGAGGGAGCCTAGGATGACTGAAGTAGGTGGGCAAAGGCCAAGGAAGACACCTATGCAATGTTGGGGCTATAATGGAGATCATACATATAGATATTTCCCTCACAAAAAGGATAGGGTGAGATTTGTTCATAATGTTCAGAAAATAGAAACAGTGGAGGACATGGGAAAAAGAGTGCCAACGATCTATGCAACCCTGGACAACAAGCAAGCCGAGTTTCAATCACGCATGATTGAAGTTGAAGGTATGATCAATAACCATGCCTTTACTATTTTAATAGACTCATGAGATAGTCATAGCTATGTAGATCCTAAGGTAGTTGAAATATTTCAATTACCAAGAAGCAAGCATGGGAAATCTTGGCTGGTATAGCTGGATATAGGAGCCAAGAGAAAAGTTGTTGAGTTGGTTAAATAATGTCCAGTGGGCATGAATGGATTGAGTACCAAGGCAGATTTGAACATATTGCCTTTGGGATGATATGATTTCCTAATTGGTATGGATTGGTTAGACCAACACCATGCCCTATTAGACTATCATAACAAGGAATTCACTTGCTTGGATGAGGTTGGGAATCAGAGAGCAGTCCAAGGAATTCCTAGGGTAGTTACTATCTGGGAAATCTCAGCAATGCAGCTAAAGAAGTGTTATAGGAAGGGTTGTCAAATATTTGCAGCCAATATGGAGGAAGAATCTAAGGATAAGGTGCCAAATATGGAGGATCATGCAGTCCTGGAAGATTTTGAAGATGTGTTCAAGGAGTTACCAGGACTACCCCCAAAGAGAGATATTGATTTCTCTATAAATTTAATGCATGGAGAAGATCCAGTATCAAAGACTCTTTACAAAATGAGTACACCAGAACTGTAGGAGTTGCAAATACAGTTGGAATAACGTTTAAAGAAGGGGTACATATGCTCAATTGTGTCACCTTGGGGTGCCCCAGTTTTGTTCATGAAGAATAAATATGGGACATTGATATTGTGCATCGATTTCAAACAGTTGAACAAAGTGACTATAAAGAACAAGTATCATCTACCAAGGATTGATGATCTCTTCGATTAGTTGAAGGATGCAAGGATATTTTCAAAGATAGATCTCAGACTAGGATACCATCAGGTAAGGATTAAAGATGAAGACATAAAAAAGACCTCCATCAGGACAAGGTATGGTCATTATGAGTTCACAGTGGTGCCATTTGGGTTATCAAATGCACCAGTTGTTTTCATGTGCTTAATGAATGGTGTTTTCCGAGAATATTTAGACAAGTTTTTCATTGTCTTTTTGGATGACATCCTTGTATATTCCAAGTTGGAAGAATAACATGAGCATCATTTGAGGATGGTGTTGCAAGCACTAAGGGAGCATCAGTTTTATGCCAAATTGAGCAAGTGCTCATTTTATCAAAACAAAATTCACTATTTGGGGCATATCACATCCAAAGAAGAGATAGTAGTGGACCCTGAAAATATTGAGGCCATTAAAGGGTGGAAAACACCTAAGAATGTGACAGAAGACAGATACTTCATGGGTCTAGCTGGCTACTACAAAAGGTTCGTTGCATGGTTTTCGAGAATAGCTCATCCCATCACTTCCCTGCAAAGAAAGGGAAAGAATTTTCAATGGAAAACATAATGTGAGATGAGCTTCCAACAATTGAAGAAGCTGTTAACCAGTGCTCCAATTCTGCGGATTGCTAATATGAATGAATATTTCATTGTTTGATCATATGCATGCAAAGAAGGACTTGGTGGAGTCCTGAGTCAGAATGGATTTGTGATATGTTTTGAATATAGGAAATTGAAATATCATGAAAGACTCTATGCCACTCATGATTTGGAGTTGGCAACCATAGTGCACACTTTAAAGAAATGGAGACACTACCTCATGGGAAAGAGGTTTGAGATGAGAATAGACAATGATGGTCTGAAATATTTGTTTGACCGACCTACTTTTAATGCTAAGCAGAGTAGATGGTTGGAATTCCTCTATGAATATGACTTTCATATCAAGCACATCAAAGAAAAGGAGAACAAAGTGGTTGATGCACTCAATAGGAGAGTGAATGAAATGCATGCTACAACCATTATCATGTATCAGATATATATTAAAGGTATAATTTCTGAGGCTGCAAAAGTTGATTTGCAGTACATGGAATTGGTAACTAAATTGTAGCAAGGTAAGATGCAGCAGAAAGATGCAAATTATGAACTCGGAATTGATGGAATTCTCTTGTAAAGAAATAGATTTTATGTACTCGGTTCTCACAAATTGAGGAGTGTGATTTTGAAAGAGATGCATAATGTGCCTTATGTTGGGCACCCTGGATATCAAAAAATAGTTTCGGTAATCAAGAGCCAATATTATTGACCAGGCATGAAGAAAGAAATTGCATAATACATCTCCATATGCATGGATTGTCAAATGGTCAAAGATGAGCATAGACACCTAGTTGGGTTGCTACAACCATTACCCATCCCTGAGTGGAAGTGGGAAGTGGTGATGATGGATTTCATCATAGGATTACCCAGAACAAACAAGCAACATGATTCCATCATGGTAGTGGTGGATAAGCTTACTAAAGCTGCCCATTTTATTCCATTGAAGACTACTCACAAGGAAACTAATGTTGTTGATATTTAATGAGGGAAGTAGCACGATTGCATGGAATACCCAAGACAATTGTGTCTGACAGAGACCCAAATTTTACCTCAAAGTTTTGGAAAGGGTTATTCAAAGGGTTCAGAACAAATCTGAACTTCAGCACATCCTGTCATCCTGAGTCTAATGGAAAAACATAAAGAGTTAATCAAGTGATAGAAGATATGTTAAGAATGTATGTGATGGATAAACCATCTAGATGGGAAGACTACCTACACTTGGTAGAGTTTGCTTACAACAATGGGTATCAAGCATCACTGAAGATGAGCTCGTTTGAAGCACTTTATGGCAGAAAGTGCAACACCCCAGTAAGTTGGGACAACCCATCTCTTAGGGAAGTGATTGGGCCAGAGTTGCTCAAGGAAATGGAAGAACAAATGTTGCAGATTAAGAAGAATTTGAAGGCTACCCAAGATAAGAAGAAAAAATATTCTGATAAGGGAAGAAACCATAGGGAGTTTAAAGTGGGTGATCATGTTTTCTTGAAGGTGAAATCCAACATAAGTTCCCTAAAGCTGGGAAATTATTCCAAGTTGGAAGCCAAATATTGTGGGCCATTTGAAATCCTAGAAAGGACTGGACCAGTAGCTTATATTCTTGCATTGCCTGCATGCATGACTATTCATAATGTATTTCATGTCACATTTCTCAAGAAGTATATACCTGATGTTAATCATGTGATTGATTGGAATGTGGTTCAGGTGGAGCAAGAAGGCACTATACAGGTGCACCCGGTGTGCATACTAGACCTAAAGAACAAGCAGCTCTGGAATCAAGCCATAAGGCTAGTAAAGGTCCAGTGGACCTGGTACAGTCCTGAGGACGCGACATGGGAGCATGAAGATACTATGCGAGTATAATACCCACATCTTTTTTAAGATTGTGAACATCTTGTGGATGTTGTATAAATCAGTTGCACTAGGCACAGTGCAAAAATAAGGGGAGGGGATTGTAATACCCCAAGGCCGAGCCTCGGTTTTAATTATGAATGCAATGATGTTTATAGGCTGGTGAGCCAAGTAATTATAAGCTGGTAGGCCTATGTGTTATTAGGTCAGAGAACCTAGAGGCTAAGGCCAATGGGCCTAATTTTTGAATATGTAATTATGTAGATTGTTAATAAAAGTACATCAATGCATGTAAATCGACCATGAAGAAAGAATATGGGGGACTAAGCTCCACTAGGATGGGTAAGGGAAGGAGGTTGAGAGGCTAGAATGAGGGGCTAATCTTAAGAGCTTAAGTCCAATAGAATAATATATATATTATTGTTCTAATTGTTGTGAGTGGGATATGAATATATCCTAAGTTCCTTTGGAAATAGGGTATGACTTCCAAATGGAGAGGAACATGCTTCATGATCACCATGTGTCAGCTCAGGCACATGTAATATAAGTGAGAATTCATACTAATTTGGGCACTTCTCTTGGCCATTTTTGCACCAGTGCACCCAACAAGCATGAGTACCCTAGTACACCTTGTTGAATTCCTGAACCACACCGAACCTCTGCAACAAACTAGAATTGACACCCTGTCTACACTTGTACCCTGCAGGTTTCCTATGTATTATTCCATCATTACCGTTCCTAGGTCCAGTTTTTTTTGTCTCCATCACCGTGCTCGTGTGTTGAGGAGCGAAAGTGAAGAAGAGGGTTGTCAAGCCCATGGATAGAAGAAGCAAGTTGTCAGGCTTGTGAGCAGCTCTCTCTAGGTAAGAGAGTGTGCTAAGGAAGTGATTTCTCCTAGAGGGAGTCCAGTAGAAGCCACAGAGCTGTGAGAATTCTTGATCTGGCCTATTGTTGAAGCCCAAGGAAAGGGAGGTGTAGTAGCCGATGGATTGTTAGACAGTGAAGGTGTACACTCCTAGGGTGGGACAAGCATGTGGGGAATGAGAGTCTATGAGTTGTGGGCGTAAGTTACTCCTTGGAGAAAATACTTCTTTTTGTACTATGCAACGTCCTGCTATCCCTGCCTAGCTGATCCAGGTGGATATTGGTGGCCACCCACCTATTCCAACTAGCTCCTCATGTTCGTTTTTGTTCAGTATGTCTTTTTGCACTTCTTTATAATTGTGAGTTCTACACCTCTGGGGATGTCTGAAGCCTCAAACATTCTCCATGTGGATACGTATGGCCTCTCACCTAATCCAACTAGCCTATTTTGTATGTTTTCATGTCATCACATCTTGTTGTACTTTCAGGGTTGTTTTGGGGCCCTAAACATTGTTTTTTTGGCTTGCCATAGCCAAAATGTAGACAAAGTTAGAGTTCGATGATGGAATGTGTATTTATTTTAAATACCTTTCCAATGAGCTATCACGTGCCTAAAATGGAGGTCGTATGCAAAAGTTATGACCCTAGGAAGTTGAGGTACCAAATTACACCAACTTACCCATAGGGTCCACATGACTTTTGGTGTTTCACCTTCTAGGGTTAGGTTTTTGGATGTCTAGGGTTTTGGAATTCATGAGTAATATGAAAAGGGCCTCATTGTAATGCATTCTGATCAGAAAGATGCGCGTAGCAACTACATCTCTTCTCAAAGATAGCTACCACAATTTGAGCAAGTTTTAGTTCTACAATTTTACAGTTTCATCCTATTTCATTATTTAATAGAAGATATTGTTCACCGAATATTTGTGTTATTCTTCCTATATCTGTGTTTATTTTATTCAGTATGTTAATCAATCCGTTCCACTCCTAAATCTGAATCAGTGGTATCAGAGCGGTTTGCTCTTCATTTATTTTTCTTTGTGAATGTCCCCGGTAAGGTCTGGGTACAAGAAGTTGGGACTTGAACCAATCGATCCATTACCAGATCGGTCGCTCCGATCCCGAAAAAAACCCCTGGGAGATGAAAAGAAAGATTATGGAGCAAGAGATCCTATTAAAATGTTGCTCGAGGAAGCCCTCACATGACAAAGGAACGAAATGATGGACAACTTTGTGCAGATTCTTTGATAGTTGCCCACGTGTTATAACCCTAATTTGCACTAGACATGCATACCTAGAATCAGACCATCTCACTTGCCATTTTTGCCAAGCCACCAATGAAAAACTCTTCTAAAAACCATCCTTTTGAAGATGTACATGCCCTGCACCACTACTTCTAGTGTATATATGCTAGCTGACCTAATACAACTAGCGTATACTAACAAAAGCACAAAAAATAAAAATTTGCAGATGGAATAGAGATTTCTGGGTAATTTCCTAAACCATTTGACCACCCATAGCCAGTCACTCAACCAAAAAACTACCCCCTTTTAGCCTATAAAATAAGAGGTAGGGGTCCCATTTCAAAAGGAGAAAATAAGAACAAAGAAAATATGCCCTTTTTTGTATTCCCCTTGCCCCAACATTTTGCAACCACTTTGTGAAAACTGAAGAGGAAAAGCATATGTGGAAGTGGTTGGTGCACAGTTGAAGAGAAGACCATGACCAGATTTGAGGAGTAGTGGACGATATCACCATTTTAAGTTACTTTTGTGAGGTTAATAGAAAGAAATATGTTTCTCGTCCCGCCATATGAGGTGTTCAATATTCAATTTTGATTATATTTTATTAGAACCTCTAACCCACTAATTCATATATAAGATGCATGTTTGGAGTTCTTTGTTTGTCTGTTTATGAATGCAGGTTGGCTTTGGGAGGAGACTTGCAGTTGAGGAGAAACTGAATGCAAAAGGATCTACACCAAACGTGGAAGTCAAGGTAGAGTAACTTGATCCTTTCACCCTTGTGTTTGTGTATGAATGTGGGGTCTATGTTGGGATGATGGTAGAAAGTAGGAGACTTTAGATGGTCATTTATGCATGCATTACAGAACCCTTAGTGCTAGTCCGTAGGGGGATTTCCCACCCACAACAAAATTGGCGACCATACTGTGGAAATCTCTAGGGTTTTCTGGGGATATGTTTTGGGTGTTTTAAATTGGTTTGATTACCTTTTTCTAAGCTTCTGCAAGAGTTTGAGTTTTTTAGGGATTCTGGTTTTCAATACCAGTACTCCTTGCTTTGATTTCTTGATTGCTATTTCCTTTTAGGAAATTTATAGAGGTGTACGTGGTCTACAGTAAGCTTGCAGGAATACATACACACCCTACCTTTGGCAAGCCCACATACATATGCTTGTTGCTAAAGTGTCAGTAGCGTGCAGAGGTTCAATTTTTTTTTTTTAAAGAGAGGCAGTCATCCTCTCCCCTGTCAAAAGTCATACTTCTCAGGGGTTTTATGGATCCTTTCCTAGTCTCTGTCGTTGCAATCTTTAGCTTAGGTATGAACTCAAATTAGCTTTGCTTCATCAAAGTTTTCCTTGCATTTTCTCTTATCAAAGTAAGTTTCTGTGTCTTTAAGGGATGTTGGTTTTCCATACTAGTACTCCCTGCCTGTGTTGGACTGTATTTTTTTCATTTTTTTGAGGAGTTACAGAGGTGTACTTGCCATGGGTCAAGGTGTCAATATGAAAAAGGAAAAGTGCTACACGGCTTGTGTTATAAGGCATACTTCATATGGTTCAGTTGAGAGCAACATGGAGCTGGCATTAGGCCGAAAATGCAGGAATGCATATGCGATTAACAAGACACAATGATAACGCCCTTCGATGTAATTTTAATGAGCCCAGAGAAGGTAAGCTCGATGGTTTTTCATTTTTAGAGAGTCTAAAAAAATGTAAAAGGAGACTCCACTGGGGTACCTTTTTCGAAGGTAGTCTAGTCAGTTCGAAAAAGGGGTAAACTATCACTAAAAACATGTCCATTCAAAATCATTTTAACGAGTGTGAAAAAGACAAGATCACTCGGAAATATTTTCACTTTTAAGGAGTCTGAAAAGATCTTAACTATGGACTTCGTATGGGATGTTCTTTTGGACCATTTTAATGTGTGAAGAAACAAGGTCACTTGACCATCTTTTCAATTTTAGGGAGTCTGAAAAGAGCTTAACTATGGACTCCGTGGGGGTTCATTTTTTGTAAATTTAGTCCCTCAGGCCCTAAAAAGGGTTAAAATTATACCTGAGAATACTCTTCTAGAGAACCGAGGCTCCTAGAGTATACCTTTGTTTGTACATAATCTCATTCCAGTAGACAAAAAACAAGGTATGATTCGCGTATGTACAGACTTCCATGATTTGAACAAAGCCTATCCAAAGGATAATTTCCCTACACCATTTATTGACCAGATAGTCGATGAATGCACAAGTTGCGAGGCCTTTTCTTTCATGGATGGTTTTTCAGGATACAATCAGATACAGATCAAGCCCGAATACTAACACAAAACCACTTTCATTTGTCCATGGGGTACATTCACTTATCGGAAGATGCCTTTTGGTCTAAAAAATGTTGGAGCTACCTTTCAGCGGGCCATGCCTTTTTCTTTCCATTATATCAAACATATATTCGAGGCTTACCTTGATGATTTAGCATCGTGATATCGTAAGAGATTTGATCATCCCACACACCTCCAACTTATCTTTGAGCAATGTCACTACTATCGGATTCGCTTGAATCCAAACAAATGCATTTTTTGCATGACGTCGAGTCATCTGCTAGGTTTCATAGTTTCGAAAACAGGAATCATGGTTGATCCTCTCAAGGTTGAGGCAATAGTTCAGTTGCCTCCCCTGTGCACAATCCTTCAACTTCAAAGTTTACAGGGAAACGCGAACTTTTTGCGGCATTTCATCGCAAACTATGTCGAGATCACAAAGGCCTTTATGTGTTTACTGAAGAAGGATGTTCCTTTTCATTGGGACGAAGCCACTCAATGCTCTTTCGAAGAGTTGAAACATGCCCTCATGACTGCCCCTCTGCTTCAGCCACCCAATTATAATAAAGATTTCTTATTGTACTTGGCTGCGGCAGAGTCAACCATCAGTATGGTCTTGGTTTAGGAGGATGATTTTCTTTCAGAATATGTGATTTATTACCTGAGCCGAGGCTTGGTTGGACTGGAACTCAATTATTCCCATGTTGAAAAACTTCGTTGGCAACGGTTCATGCTGTCCAATGGTTCCGTCATTATATCTTGTTTCGCAAGACCACCGTCATTGTCTTTGTGAATCTGTTTCAGTACGTGTTGACATGATGAGTAATTGGCAGAAAGATCAGTAGATGGATAGTTGTCCTCCAGGAATTTGACTTAGATTTTGTTTCGGAAAAATCCAAAAAGTTGTTGGTCTTTGCAGAACTCATCTCAGAACTTCCGGTCAAGTCAGGTGATGTTATGCCCGAAGAGTTGCCTATTAAACGAGACATGTCTTTTATCATGTCTTTAGACCCCTGGTATTGAGATGTACTTGTCTATCTCCAGACTTTGAAGTGCCCCACCTCTACTTCTTGTGATGAGCATCACCGTATATGCCATCATGCCAAGAACTATCTCATAATCGAGGACAATTTATATCGTTGAGGTGTAGATTGCATCCTTTTCCGATGTTTCACTCATGAAGAAGCAGAAATCGTGCTTAAAGATTGCCACACTAGAGCATGTGTCGTTCATTTGTCTAGGTTGGAAACAACCCAAAAGATTCTACAATCTGGTTACTTCTAGCCGACATTAATCAAATATTGTGTTGAATCGGTCAAGAAGTACCACCTGTGTCAGATCTTCTCTCAGAAGACGAAGGCACACCCTGCTCCCATGTTTCCCTTCATTACCGTTGGTCCCTTCACCAAGTGGGGGATTAATTACACTACATGCAACCCCCCTTCAACAAGGGGGCATCGTTATATCATCGTAGCAATAGACTACTTCACTAAGTGGGCCGAACCTATGACAACATTCAAAGATGACGGAGAGACCGCAACTCTCTTTTTGTTTAACCAGATAATAGCAAGGTTTGGCATTTTGAGAGAGATTGTCACTGACCAGGGCAGTCAATTTCATAAAAAAATGATGTCTAAGTTAACATCAAAGCTTGGGTTGATGTAAGAACATTCATCACCCTACTACCCACAAGCGAATGGTCAGGTGGAAGCTGTAAATAAATGTATTAAGACCATTCTACAACGAACAATCAATTCGGCCAAGTAAAATTTGCATTTGATGTTATACTCGGCATTATGGGGCTACCGAACGTCTGTTAAGACTGCAATTGATTTCTCACCTTTTCAACTCGTTTACGAGCTAGAAGCAGTCTTTCCCATAGAGTGTCAGATCCCCTCTCTAAAGTTGGCAGTACAGTTATTGGCAGACACTTCACCGCTTGAAGATCATTTATTATACCTCAAGCAGCTCAATGAGCAGCGTCGTGATGCAACCATGGCTAATGAGGCTCACAAACAAAAATTAAAGTGTCAGTATGATCGATTCATCCATCCTTGGATTTTCCTTGAAGGCGACCTTGTCCTGGTCTATGACCATGATAAGGACCCCCTGGGGGCAGGCAAGTTCAAACCCATGTGGTTCATACCTTTCATCATGAAAGAGGTTCTAAAGAAGGCCACTTATTGTCTGGTGGACTTTGAGGGAAATCCTTGGCAGAGCCTAGAAATGGGCTCTACCTCAAGAAGTATTACTTGTAGGTGGGTTGCCTCAAGTGAATTCTTGTACATATGTATAGCTCTTGTACTTTTTATTTTTTAGTTTTTTGTCTTTTTGGTTTTATGGAAGTGTCATTTTTTAATGTCATATTTTTCACTATGGTAGAAGTCAAGTGAATCTGAGGTGTTCATTGGGTTCGCGGACGGCGCTAGTCGGCACACTCAGAGGCTTGTTTCCACAACTTGGGTGATTTTCGCACCTTAGGGCCAGTTTCTTTCCTCGGGAGGTATCTATTTAGGTGACACCACAAACAATGTCGCCAAATGCAGTGCAGTTCTAGAGTTTCTTCATGATGCTTTGTCGCATGGTATCTCTCACCTCTAGGTCTATTTAGATGCTTAGCTGGTTGTGTCTCAGTTAAATGGGGTTTACCACGTTTATGATCCTACTATACACCGATGGTTCCTTAGGTCGCATCTCTTAGAACGAAGATTTGATTACATTACGTATATCCATGTTCCTAGGAGATTGAATCAAGTTACAGATACTCTAGCTAATCATATATTAGATTGGCATATTGCACACATGTAAGAAAAAGAACACACACGCACATGTAAATAAATTTGTAAAATAGATGTAATCCATAAGATGGAAAAAGATGAAAAATATCCATATATAATATCAAAAATATCAGAGTACAGGGGTGGGTGCAAGTGCCTCAAAATATGTCCAGGCATGAGACATGAAAAACAAGATGTAGCTTGGAGTTGTTGGGAAAATATAAGTGATAGGAAATTGTTCCCACACGTTTGAGAATAGTATAAGGACCATAAAATTTGAGGGCCAATTTCTAACACTATTGAGATTTGAGTGAAGTCTTCTTGTACGGTTGTATATGGAGAAACACTTGATCCCCTTCAACAAATTTATGTTCATAACAACCCTGATCAACTTGTTGCTTCATGTGGTTTTGAGCCATGACCAATTTTTCTTTGTGAGTACGGAGAATGGTCATGTAGTCTATAAGATTATGGTCAACCTCCTCAACCTTGGAGATTCCTAACATGTATGGGAGAACTGATGGTGGGTTATTTCCATAGACTGCTTCAAATAGAGTTATGAAAGTGTTCGTATGGTAAGAGGTGTTGTACCACCATTCAGCTAAGGCTAACCACTGAACCCAATAATGTTGTTGGTCAGATGGGAAACACCTAAAATAGTTTTCTAGAAATGTGTTGACCACCTTTGTTTTTCCATATGTCTAGGGATGATAGGATTTACTAAGATGCAATTGGGTTCCTTGGAGCCTAAATAATTCTTGGAAGAGCTAGTAAAATTTGGATCACGATAAAAAAAAAATAGAATGAGGCATTCCATGGGGTTTGAAGATATTATCCTTAAACAATTGAGCCATTGTATATGCTGTGAATGGGTGTTGAAGAGAAAAAAAATTGAGCATATTTGGAGAGATGATCCACTATCACTATGATGACTGACTTATTTCTTGATTTGGGTAATCCCACAATGAAATCCATAGAAATATTTGTCCAAATAGTAGGTGGAATCGGAAGTGGTTGGAGTGTTCCAGGAGTTTTGATAGTCTCACCCTGTTTCATACCATCCCAGTGGAAAGAGCATTTGACCTATTCATAATTTTTGGTAAAAATTGAATGCCCTATAGTGGGAGAAGCATGAAACTCAGAGAGCACCTTGTACTTAAGGGCCGACTATTTTCTTAAATATAGGTGACCTTTATAGAGAAACTCTTAATTGTGCCAAGAGTACCATGGAGTATCTTGGGTATCATGTTGCATTTTTTGGATGAGGCTAGATATTTTTGAGTCATGCAACCATTCCTGATGTATATCCTTAACCTAGTTGGTAGCACTGAATGAGAGGTAAAAGAGGGACCCTTCTTCTTCATATTTCCTGGAAAGAGTATCAGCCACCACATTTTCTTTACCATATTTGTAAATGATCTCACACTCATATACAAATAGCTTGGTAATTTTTGTTTCTCTGGGATGCAATGTTTTGTTCAAGGAAGTACTTGAGTATTTGATGTTTTTTTTTTTTAATTTGGAAGCATTTTCCCAACAAATATGGGTGCCATAGATCCACTGTATGGAAAATAAGCATCATTTATTTTTCATAAATTGATTGGCCTGAACGTCGCTTTGACAATGTTATACTGGTGAAAGCTAAAGGGATTCCATAGTACATCAAAATTGCCCTAATTCCTCTCTCTGATGCATCACATTCCAGAAAAAAGGTCTCGGTGAAATTAGGTAGGGCCAGTATAGGATTAGTGCACATAGCTTCCTTCAACGCTTGGAAGGACTAGTCTGTTGTTGGAGTTCAACTGAAGGCATTCCTTTTAAGGACAACTGTTAGAGGGGCCAAATTTTTTCCATAATTTTGAGTAAACTTGTGATAATATCTTGTTAAAACCATGAAACCGCACATACTTTTAGGAGTTTTAGGGAAAGGAAAATTTTGCATAGCTTCAATTTTCTTTGGATCCACCCCTACACCATCCTTTCCAGCAATATGACCCAGGTACTCAACTTCAAAGATGCCAAAATAACATTTATACTATTTGAGGAAAAGTTTGTGCATGGAGAGTACATGGAGAAATTGATCTACATGGGTGAGATGGGATGGCTATGTTTTACTATAGATGAGAATATCATCAAATAAAACTAACACAAAGTGGTGGAGGAAAGGACAAAAGACATGATTCATGAGACTTTGAAAAGTGGAGGGGGAATTACAGAGACCAAAGGGAATGAGTGAGAACTCATAGTGGCCCTCATGAGTTAGAAATGCCTTCTTGGGGAAGTCTTCCTCTTTCATACGCATCTAGGGGTTTCCAGAATGGAGGTCAAGTTTGGTAAAGTATTGAGCCCCACTGAGTTCTTTCAGAAGGTCATCTATGATGGGAATGAGGAATTTGTTCTTGATGGTAAGTTTTTTGAGGACACAAAAATTAGAACACGTGAGCCAAATTCCTTCCTTCTTGAGGGCCATGACAAAAGGGTAAGAATAGGGGCTGGTACTAGGAAATATAACACTTGCTTCTAACAATTTGTTAGGACCACACAATGTACCCTTTTTTCCCATACTTTTTGCCATTGTTATACCCTTCATCACCTGTATTTAGACTTATACTATCATTTCACCTTATCATTCCAAGGTACACAACGCCCTTTCTCATTACTACACGTTTAATCTGTTTTGCATGATATTTTACATCACTCTCGTACTTAACCATTGATTAGAAGTGCATAAGTGTCTATATCTGCAGAATAGTATTCAAAGACCGATGTTGAAACACAGAACTGTCCAAAGTCACTGATGCTGAGACACGGAAGCTGCTACACAGCCCGAGGACACATATGCTGAAACACGGAACTGCCACACAGTCTAAGGTCGCATATGCCGAAACACGGAGCAGCTACATAGTTCGGGGATGCAGATGCTGAAACACGGAGCTGTCACGCAGCTCAAAAGTGTAGATGCTGAGACACAGAGGAGATCGCCACGATGTTGAAACACGAGCCGTGAAAGTTAGAAGTCAAGGCCGACACAGTCAAGAGCGCAATTCACGTGGCTGAAACAGCCTGTGAATTGCGATGCCGAAACAACATCAGCAGCTATGAGAAGGAGCTGTTACACCAGCCGTAACAACAATACCTCGTTCAGCTCCCGTATTAGCATTCGGTTGCGTGAGAATAGGACACCCTATGCTGATTTAGAAAGAAGATTCGATTTAGTGTGGGGGCCAGATATGCTTTGTAATGATTGTATCGATGGGATTTCTCCTTTAAATTCAGGGGAAATCACCATTTGAGGGATCTGAAGTTTTTATGTATTGAACAACTTCAGAGAAGCGGGACGTGTTCGATCTTTCCAATTTGTAATGTGATATTTCAACAGATGAATAGAAGACTTCTTTGATAATTCGTCTCTAAGTTTTCCCGTTTCAGGGGAATCTTGTG
>JASDQU010108553.1:162912-185427 GCA_032191745.1 Picea mariana
CCCTTTGTAGAATTCGTTTAATACTGCAAGTGTGCTAGCAGAGATTTGGTTAAGAGTCCTTGCTCAGATAGAAGGGGACTACAACACCTTGTCTTCTGTAGATTCCCTTTATCCCTGCAAGTGTGCTAGCAGAGATTTGGTTAAGTGTCCCTGCTCAGACAGAAAGGGACCACAACACCTTGTCCTCTGTAGATTTCCTTTATCCCCGCCAGTGTGCTAGCCAGAGATTTGGTTAAGGTGCCCCTGCTCAGATAGAAAGGGACTACAATGCCTTGTCTTATGTAGGTTTCTTTACCTATGCAAGTGTGTTAGTCAGGTATTGGATCTAGGGTTCCTACTCAGAAAGGAAAGAACCAAACATCCTATTCACTGTATACTTTTCCTGTGTTAGTTAGGAACTGGGTTAGAGATCCCTGCTCAGAAGGAAGGGAACCAGATTGCCCTGTTCTCTGTAGACTTCAATCTCACAAGTGTGCTAAACAGAAGTAAGGCCCAAGGTTCCTGCTTAGATAGAAAGGAACTAAGTTCTTTGTTCTTTGTTAGATAGAGTTTATTGTTTTCTGCATTATTGTCTTCATGAAAGAGTGTTAGTACTGAGTCTCTGTTTGAGAGTAAGGGTCCTATTCTCTGATTGCAAGATAGTTGTTCTTTCCCATTGCAATGAAATGTAATCCAAGATTCTTAATTTAATTTATAAAGAATTGCAATAGGAAGATTGCTTTCCTGTGATTTAATTCAGAGCTTCAGTTCATTCCAGCAAGAATAGATAGAATGATTTTCTTTACTACAACACTAAGTGCTTTTGGAATTGAGCATATATAGTGCGTGGCTATCTTTGAAACAAAAGACTTCCCCGGGTTGATAATTTATGTTTCACTTGGTTGTTTGAATTAATTAAGCAATTATAGTGACCAACACAATTCATGGGCAATTTTATCAATTTCACTTTTTGCGCAAAAGGATGACGATAAGGGTGAACATTTGGAAGAAGATTGCTTGGTATTAAAGGAATGGAATGATCATGGTTTCCATGGGAGGGAGGAAGTACCTAGGGGGTTTGAAATATAGTGTGATGGCATGAAAGGATAGCTTGAAGGTCTAGGTGTACTAGGGATTTCTCAACTGCTTGAATGGAATGGAGTTGGGAATGATCCTTTTTGAGTAAATTTTTCATGCAGTGGGAATTGATGATCTCTGGAGATCCTGTGTTAATGCCTTGGAATTTATATTGTTGTAATTCCTATTGGAATTGCATGGTTAACTCCTTAAAATCCATGAGTATGGGCCCTAGGTTGCGTAACCATTCCACACCAAGAACAATGTCACAACCACCCATGCCAATAGAAAACATGTGAGATTTGAGGTTATACTGAATAATTTGTAAGTGTACATTTTCACAACCTGATCTAGGTGGATGTTGGTGGCCACCCACCTATTCCACTGACTCAAAGAACAATTTTCATTTTGGCATATTTTTCCTATTTTTTCAGGTCCTAAACATCTGGGGTCATTTTGAGGCCCTAAACAACACTTTTTGGGCATGATAGAGTCACACTATAGGAATTAGCTAAATTGTAATGGAAACATGTGTAGTCCTCGGATAGTTCTTTCCAATGAGATATTGTGCACCTAAAAAAAAGATCATATGAAAAAGTTATGACCCCAAGAAGTTGTTGTAGCAACTTACACCATCAGGGCCCACATGAATTTTGATGCTTCATCTCGTCAGGATAGGTTTTTCGATTTTTATGGTTTTCTCATTTATGATTTATATTAAAAAGGGAGCCTCATCATAACCATATTCTTGTGAATGATTGTAGTCATGACATCTCTTCTCAAAGATAAGTTGCCACCATTGGAGTAAGTTTGTTTCGGTCTACATTTTTACAGTTTTAGCATATTATCTTTATTAATAGAAGTCATGTTTTATTGTATCTCTGTGTATTTCTTTGTGATACATCTATATTCAATTTAGTTCCGTTTATAAATCCATATCATTGGTATTAGAGAAGTCTTCTATTTATTTTTTTCTCTATGCATGTCCCCAATAAGGTTAGGGTATAAGAAGTTGGGACTCGAAGTGGTTGATCCCTTGAAAGACTGTCCCTTCCCATCATGAAGGCCTCGGATGGAAAAAGAAAAGAGAGACGATGGAGTAGTATATCCTTTTAAATTATTGCTCGAGGAATCCCTTACATGAAAAAGGAAAAAGATGATGGATAACTTTGCACATATCCTTCGATGACTACCAACATGTGACGCATAATAATCAAGCAGCCACGCCGCCCCATTCAAGGTACAAGTAAATTTTGACATCTCGTTATTTGAAGGCCATATAGATGTGGATGTTTTTCTACTCAAGATAGTTTGGGGAAAAGTGTGGTAATTTATGAAGGTAGTTAGGAAAGGGACCAGAAAAAGAGCACGCACCAAAAAATAGGGAAAATAAGCACCGGGAAAGAAGGAAAGTCAAAGGAAGGAAGAAGGACGTGGATCAACAAGGAAAACGGTTGGATTTTGGACCAGCCGCACTCAAGGAGTTATAATGTGGATGAACCTAATCCACTCAGGGTTGGTGGGTTAGGGTTTTTCTCATTTTTGTAACAGGTATTAACCCATTTTTGTAATATAAATATGTGTGGTGAGATAATAGGTAGGAGGTTGTTTTTGAGATGCATGAGATCTAGTATCAATATTGAGATATAAATAGAGATATGAGTAGAAATACATAGATATACATTGTAATCGAGGGTAAGGTCACAAGTTGTGGAGCTTAGTGCAACCTTATCAACCTCTAATGTAATGCACATAGAAAAATAAACTTGATGAATGTTGGTTGTGGAGGCTGATTATCTTCCTGATTTAGAGGTCTTTTACTTCCAGCCGTGTTTATACCCCATGAAGTATTTACACCCTAGAAGTATGTACATTCTTCCATGCGGGGGAGTGCAGAGGGGGGGTACCCCCTCTGCGGGGTCCGGAGGGGCTATCCCCCCGGCTGGGGGATCTGGGGGAAAGCGGGCCCCCAGGGGGGGTTCGGGGGCAAAGCCCCCGAAACAAAAATTGCCTTGTAAATGTATATTGTAATTTCATTGTAAATCTAGACCGTTCATTATAAGGCCACAGATCTAATGATAGAGATTATGTTAGGGTTTTTTTCCCTAGAAGGCAACCCTCTTTTATGAGGGAAATGTATTGCAACTATGGATGTTGGGCAAGTATTGTACTCTGAGAGAGGAGACTGTGAGAGAAAGAAGAGGAAGTTACAACAGTTTTTGCTGTAGGTTGTATCCCTTCATTTTGTTGGATAATAATAAATAAAGGACCTGGAAATTTCTATGGTGGATGTAGCCCACACTGGGTGAACCACGTAAATCTGTGTCTCTCTTGTATTGTGTATCTTCTGTGTTTTTTTCTACATTTGTTTTATTTTATTGCTCCGCGGTCCTGTTTTTCTAACAATGAAGACTAATAAAAGAGTGAAGAAAGCTAGATCTTTGTGGATGCAACCCAAGGGGGTGAACCATGGTAAACTTTATGTCTCTATGTGGAATGTTTATCTTATTTCTTACAATTGTTTATGATGAATGAATTAATCTGATAGAAGTAAAATGTAGTGCATAGTAGAATAACCATGATATTTACTGCATAATGAACCTTAATTAATATATAATGGTAGATATGGATATAATGATGTATTATAATAATAGATCTGATGTATGTTGAGGTAGAAAGAATGTATATCATCCCCACAATAGGATCCCTTCCATGATTGCAAACATCTGGGTCCTTCAGTCATCCATAATCCATCTTGGGTGAGACTTCATTGTGCACTCTATGTGCAGTGTTTCCTTCTAGTCTCCAAAAGGGTCAATGGTTTGCAGGGTTTTGTTAGAAACCTAAAGTAGAACCCGGGTTAGCCCAAAATATCCAAAAAATGGTTCCATTTCTAGCTGGAACCCAAAAGAACAGACTAGAAAGGACTTGTTGAGAAGGACAGTGAAGAGAAGGCATATTTATAAGGGGATGTTGAGACCATGGAATCAAACTAAACAGGAGATTGAACAATGGTTGAAAACAAAGGAGCTCGAGTTTGCATAGAAAGATAATAGAAACTCCAAGTATACACCACGCCAATATTTGGAAAGGTATGTATTTATTGATCTTCATGAGGAATTTTATATTATTTTCCACATTTTTTTTCAGGAGTGGATACTGATATTGAAGGATAATCACCCAAATAATTAGACAATACTAGTAGAATGGGCTACTAATAATATTGCACATTTACAAAGAGTCAATACAAAATTCACGCATGCAGTTAATTTATGGCTAGATATGATTATTGCAAGATTCATTATCGGGTTTTCCATCGATATTGCAAAATAATATACTATTTTAGAGCATGTGTTTTTGAAGGGTCCAAGAGGAAGGTATATTATATCACTTTATACGTCAATCACAATTTTTCTACATGCTAAAGGTGTGATGAAAATGGAGTAAGACAGCTAAATAAATCTGCGCACTGAGATAGGATATAATCTAATTTTTGCGAAGTTGATTTTTGTTTTGAGTCCTTGTAGTCGCAATCATTAGTTTTTGGTTGAGCATTGTGGAGCTCATACTAAGTCATATGGATTGTAACTGAGTGTCAGGTCGCAAGCTATGGATATTGGTGCAACACTGGTCAACCTCACATATACTTATATACTTTTGATGTAATGCGTGCAACGTATAGATTTGATGAAGAATAATAAGAAGCAAAAGATATTTATGGGCGTAGCCCAGGGAGGGTGAGTGTTGGAACAGGGGTAGACCTAGGATTCAATGATTCAATAATGCACCAACAAAACCCTAACTATCGGCCCTTTCGGCAACACCTACGAAGAAGATGAAGTCTCACCCAAGGTAGAGGCAGGGGTGGTTGCAAGACTCAAGTGTCTACAACCTAGCTGGGACACATATCTATGATCACAATACTTTAATAGAGCACTTAGCAGTTAATATTCATTAGTATTGAGCCCTCATTCACATCATGGGAAGAAACCCTAATTACATAAAAACGTCGTATTCAACAATATCTAACACATCCAAGCACTAAGCACATAGAAATAAATCAGATCTAGCATTTATTCACAACATAAGCACTAAGATACTATTATCAGATGCATCTAACATATATTACTTCACTAAAAATAAATCACATCAATAACATATCAATCACAATGCACAAAGCAACCACAACGCATGATATGTGTGGTTCACCCCCAGCACGGGGCTATGTCCACCAACTCTTCTTCTTCTTAATTATCTCCCTTCAATATTCTTACATGCACAGAGCCACAAAACCCACTCTGTATAGGATGGGAGATCTGCGCACACCTCGCCATATTTTTCTTCCCTGATCTAGGTCATGGCACAAAGCCTTCTTACACGATCTGTACACAAATCTTCTTACAACCACTTTCACTTATCTATGTAAGTCTCAACACAACATGCACAAAGCATTCACAAATATTCGCATTTAGCTCACTGGCCTCTTCCTACATCACCTAGATATCTATTTGTACATTACAGAAGGGGCATAAACATGGGTAAACCCATGGGATGACATCCCATACCCGTTACATAAACCCTAACCAAAAAATCCCTAAAACCGGGGTGAGATCCCGCAATCTCCGCTTCGCCTTGCGCTCCACCTTTGACCAGCCTATCGAAGTCCCAAAAATGGTCAAACATGACCAAGATTCTTCAAAAATTGGTCAAGGGCCAATAGTCCCCCAACACTCACCTGTGACTCATCCCAAGTCACTTTGATTTGGGTAACTCTGCCTCAAAGGCCTCGATCTTAGCTCAAGCTACCTCGGCCTACTGCTTCGCCAGAGGCTTCTGCTCGTTGAACTATTGAATAACTTTATTGGTCACAGGTCCTTCCAAGTGTTGTTCCACTGTGGTGACCATTTGTTCCATTTGTGCACCTCGTCCTTCAATTTCCTCAAAAGTGTGCAAGCTTAATCCTACACTAGCTGGAGCCTCTGGGTCACTTCCATGACTTTACTCTGGATGGCATGGACCTGTTGCTGAACCATGTTTTGTTTTTGGGACCTTTTCATCCTATTGACCACTGACAGAGGCTTCAATTGTACTTGTACTATTGTTTCTTGCTTCTTTTCCTCGTGGAGCTGTGACTCCAATGTCCTGAGTTCAGGGTCTTCTGCAAGGCACTCGTAAGTCTGTGCACTTTGACTGTTGAGATGTTTTCATTCTAAGGCTAATTCCTTGATTCTATGGACTGCGCTTCGGGCAATTTCTTCTCTCTAGTCTCACACTTCCTGTAGAATGCTTGGAACTGGTTGTAACTCTAGTTCTGCTACTCTCTCTTGGAGCTGCTAAATAGATTCAAAAAGCTTCGCCACATGACTCTCCACTGGGTCTTCTTATATTTGTTCTAAGCCCGTCATAGAGAGAAGTTCTCTAGTAAATTCTTCTTTAACTTCAACCTACTTTGCGAGCAGCTGTTCTTTCTCCTTATGGATCTGTGCTCTATCCTCTGGAAACTTCGCTTGGAGGTCATCTTTTTCTTGCTACGCAACTCAGCGTTTATCTATGGCCTCATCTTCTTCTTTCTTCAATGCCTCTGTGGCCTTCTCTTTTTATGCTATTCTATGTAGCTGGGCAGGCTCATCTCCCAACTCAATTCCTTCAGAGGAAGGTTGCGCAATAGACACTGTGCGACTGGAGTAGAGGGCTTGTTGTACCACTTTCAATTCTGCTTCGATCTTGTCATACATGGTCTCTTGTTTTGCTTCATTGCACTGTAAAATATCCTCTCAAGTATCTGATACAACGAAGATGATGAGGTTGATGTCATCCACCATGAGAACAGTCTACAACTTGGGCTTACTATCTTTTAACTTCTTCCATGATGAAGGTTTCGTGGGGGAAACCTTTCTTTTCTTGGATGTCTCAGCCTCATCCATGGGATCCTTAGGTGGTGTTACTTCACCTTGATTTTGCTTGTCTTCTTCCCCTTTGTCCTCTTCTTTGTCTGCTTCGTTGCCTCCTCCCCCTCTAGGTGAATCTGAAGAAGTCTCTTTTGATGCATTGTTCAACTCTTGTACCTATTCCTTATTCTTCCTTCTGCTACTATTGGGTGCATCATACTCTTTGCAAGTGACCACAGAACTTTCGATGATGCCAGGGTCGAAAATTTCTACCTGGTCAACTGGTATAACGAACTTTGCAGGACATTCCTTAGTTATTTCTTCCATGTCCTCCTATGTGAGCTTAAATTAGGATTGGAGCTCTTCTTTAATTTCATCTCCATGCACAGTGATATAATTAAAATTTCTATCTGCACAAAACTTCGCAAGGGGTTTGAACCTGTGTAGGGTATTCGGCGTCATGTGAGGGAAGGACTCAATAGCCCTCTTTAGTTGTAGGTAATAGGTGTGGAACATCACGTTTGATTGTCATTGTTTCTCCATGTCGTTTGAATACCAGAGCGTAGTGAACTTCACAACTACTGGTTTGGATGGCTCAATTTCAGGGAAGGTCGCTCCTTCTAGCATCTCCCAAGATATGAAGGCAATGAGGATCAAAAAATGACTGAAATGGAACTTGTAGCTCTGATCCTGAGCTTCGTGACAGTATTTCTCTAACTAGTTGATGAGGTAGCTTACCCAGTTCATTTGTAGCCCTTCAATGCATTTTCCTGTGAGGTTGACAACAAACCCTGTGACCTGTGTTGGTCTATTCTTCCTGACTATATTAACGGCGATCAACTGGTAAGTTAGGCACACTGTGCCATTCTATATGGAGGCTACCTTGTAGCACTTCTTCCCCTTCTCCACATAGATGTAGGTATCTTTGATTCATTGTGCCAAGGCGCGATCTGCAGCCTTCCCTGGGTAAAATTCTTATGGGTCTAGTCCTTGCATGCTTAATTTGGTGATCTTATGGATCAATGCTAGATATACGGTGATGCATCTATCCAACCATAGATAAATAGCATAGAAGGAAGGCATCACGAGGTTAATGCACACGTTAACCTCCTGATGCCTTCCAAAGTTTGGTATCTTCATCACATTCAGGATGGTGGACCGCGCGATGTCCATGGTCCATGGTTGGGGGATTATCTTTGAATTATTCCCCATTGTCTTGGTCAAATATTTATGTGGGGAGAGCATGCCATAGTTCTTTCGATTGCCCAAGTTGAAGTCACTGATCTTCAACATCATAATCTGTCCTAGTTGTGGTCCAGCTGTGCATATCCCCTTCCGCAGGTATGCAATGATCAATGTGTAGTCGAAATCCCTCGAGACACTGTCATGATTAACCATGATATCCAGTGGAGGGATATAGTCAGGTAGGATAGATGGGATGAGCTTCGTTTTTGCCAAGTCATCATGATGCTTGGTTAGTTTCTCTGTCGCAATTATAGAGGGCCTAAATCGATTTGTAGTCGATGGGGATGCTTGCAATCCTCTCATTGATGAGGCCTGCACCCCTGTGGACATAAACTTCTCAGCCATGAGGTCTATGAGGATCTCTTCAATGGATTTCTCTACTGTGTTGAAGTCACCCGACATGCACACTCGAAATCAGGTATCTCAGGTCAGTGATCAAATACTCAATGTAACAGAATGGGTGGTGAGGTCTCAATAGGCACAACGTGATTACAATGAATTCTCTATGAGCTTGGATACTCACAATTCGAAAAAAAATTATAGGTGCAACATTCGACGGGATAAATAAACAACATCGTAACGAATTCCTCCAATGGACAAGAAAGCCTTCATCAATGTGATTCCATCCATTATGGCGCGGTATCAACGATCCAATGGCGATATTTCCGGTCATAACTACGTTTCTAGACATTCTCGAGCGTTGGTCTAATGGTCGGGATTCCTCCAACGATCATATTTCTTCATCGTGGCGAAGTGCCAATCTACACTATTTTGATATTCTGGAAAAGTTCAAATTTTGTAATCCTTCTTTCTCCGATGTCCTCTCTGGAACTTCTTGCAATTTTTCTATGTTAGCTTTCTTCTTGTTGAGATTTCTGGCCTTATTTCCCGTGATCTGAGTTATTGGGTTCCTCTTTCCATTTCTATTCATATATGTACCTCATAGTAAATTCGCGCTGGTGATGGTATTTCGCAGGGTTTGAGGGTAATACTTCTTATTTTTCTGGAGTAGGTGCTCTACTCTCCTATATGGATAGGTGTTTCAAGTCTTCTTGCATTCTTTCAACTTTGACAGCCCAATCTCTATCCTTCAGTAGCTTCAACTTTTCCTCTTGTTATTCCAGTAAGTGCGCTATTCGCCTAGCCATAAAATCCCTTAGTTATTTCCTTTTTTGTTCTAGAGCTTCCTCTTCTTCTTTCCTTCTGACTTGATCTTTCTCAATCCAGGTTCTTCCTATAAAAAGAGCAAATGGGGCGATGTTCTCAAAAAACTTAATGACCTCAAATTCTTCTTCTGTTGAAGATCCATCAGCACTCATAGGTATCTGGGTAAGTCTTCCACATAGGGTTATCAATTTTCCTTTAAACAATCCTATTCCTCCCAGTGAAGGAATCATAGCTGGCTTTCCCAAAATTTCCCAAGTTATTTCTATCATGATATTCACCTGTGCTTCTGCATCCAATACACAGTCTATGTCGAAGTCTCCTATTCTTGTTTCTATACACTCCTTCTCATTTAAGATCTCTGATAAGTTGATGTCTCTGTGATCATTTAGGGTTTCTTTCATCTGAAACAATACAATCTCTCATTCTTTCTGGAGTTCTATCATATCCTTAGTCTCTTGGCCTTTCTCATGGTTTTCTTGTCTCATATTCATATTTTCAACTTTAGCAATCATTCTAGGGAAATCCAAAACTTCATGGTCCATAACTTTACAACAAAGACAACTAGGATTTATACCAGGGCATTCCTTAGCAAGATGTCCCTGTCTTTTGCAACTGTAACAAAGAGTTAATCCTCCTTTCTCTTAAATAATCCCCAACCTTTCATGTACTGCGCACTGGGATCACAGTAACTAACCTACAAAAATTTATTTCTAGGATCCTACATCAATTTGTTAGTCTAAATATCCTCTCTATGCATAGGAATAACATATCTTTCATTACTTATATCAAATCTATTCATTTCAAATCTTCTTTGTTCTATTTGTGCCCTAGTTTTGAGACTAGGACAAAATCTATCAAATATACCTAGATCCATTCTTTCGAAACAAAAATTTCCACTTATCTTACCTTTATCAAAGAACAAATTTTTAATATCTTACCTCTTTTTTTTAGATCTGATTCCTTTCTTAGCACAAAGCTTCGTAAGTCAAGTGGAATACTACGCACTTCAACAACAGATCTACACACAAGGATTTCTCTTTTCTTCAGTTCCCAACAATCACAGTTTTAGGTCCCGGCAACAGAACCATTTGTTGGCATAGGGGCAGACTCAGGGTTCAACTCTTCAACAATGCACCAAAAAAGCCCTAACTACGGGCCGTTTCGGAAACACCTGCGAAGAAGATGAAGTCTCACCTGAGGTAGAGGCAGGGGTGGTTGCAAGACTCAAGTGTCTACAACCTAGCTGGGACACAGATCTGTGATCACAATACTTTAACAAAGCACTTAGTAGTTAACATTCATTAGTATTGAGCCCTCATTCACATCGCAGGAAGAAACCCTAATTATAGAACAACATAGTATTCAACAAGATATAACAAATCCAAGCACTAAGCACATAGAAATAGATCAGATCTAGCATTTATTCACAGCATAAGCACTAAACTACTATTATCAGATGCATCTAACATATATTAATGCACTAAGCATAAATCACATCAATAACATATCGATCATAATGCACAAAGAAACCACAACACAACATATACGTGGTTCACCCCCAACGTGGGGCTACGTGCACCAACTCTTCTTTTTTATTATCTTCCTTCAATTTTCTTACATGCACAGAGCCACAAAACCCACTCCGCATAGGACATGAGATATATGTGCACCTTGTTAGATCCTCCTTCCCCAAGATAGGTCATTGCACAAATCCTTATTATACGGTCTGCACACAAAGATTCTTACAACCACTTGCACTTAGCTCTGCAAGTCTCAACACAGCATGCACAAAGCATTCACAACTATTCACACTTAGCTCATTGGCCTCTTCTTACATCTCCTAGATATCTATTTATACATTACAGAAGGGGCCTAAACATGGGTAAAACCATGGGCCAACATCCCATACCCGTTACATAAACCCTCACCCAAAAATCCCTAAAAGTGGGGCAAGATCCCGTGATCTCTTCTTTGCCTTGTGCTTCACCTTTGACCAGCATGTCGAAGTCCCAAAAATGGTCAAACATGACCAAGATTATTCAAAACTTGGTCAAGGGACAACAGTGAGCCATGGTAAAACATGGTGTCTCTGTGTGTGTTCCTCTTATGTGTTTCTTTTATATGATTTATGATGAACAAGTAAGTAAATGAATGAATCTGTTAGAGTTTAATTATAGTGCACACTAGAATGGTGATGGTATTTCCTGCAAAATCAATGTTAAGGGTAAATGTATGGTAGATATAAATGATGGTATGATAAAATGAGGTATCTGAGATGAAATAAAAATTTCTAACATCCCCATGATCCCCATCCCTTCCATTACTGCATACAATTAGCTCCTATAGTCACCCATAAGCCATCATGGGTGAGACTGCATTGTGCACTCTGTGAACAGTGTTTCCTTTCGATCTCTAGAAGGGTTGATGGTTTGTAGGGTTTTTTTGGAAACCTAAAGGTAGAACTTGATTCATCCCATACATCCAACAAATGGTTTTTTTGTTGGTTGGAACATAGAAGATTGGATTGGAAGGTATCTGTTGAAAAGGAAAGTGAATAAAATGAAGTAGAAAGGGATGTTTATATCATGGAATCCTACTAAGTAGGATATTGAAATATGGTTGGATACAAAACAACTCGAGTTTGTGAAGAAAGATAACAAAATTTTCAGGTATACACTGCACCAATATCTAGACAGGTATTGTTTTACTGATTTGCATGAGGCATTTTTCTGTTATTTTCTAGAGTTGTTGCAAGAGTGGATATTGAGGTTGAAAGATACTCATCCCATTAATCAGATAAGAAGATTAGAGTGGACTACTGAGAGTATTACACGGTTGAAGGATACTCATCCCATTAATCGAATACGAACGATAGAGTGGACTATTGGAAGCTAAGAAGATTACATATGAAGATACAAAGGTTTCACTGTTGGAAATCACATTCAAAGATCACACACTGGATTGGTACATGGTCCTTGCAGTAAATAGCCCACAAGGAGCACCTAAAATCATCACAGATGTGAAGAAGACCTTAATAAATGAGTTTCAACGACCTAGTTCATAGGATCAGTTCATGAATGAGATGATAGATATCAAACAAAATCTAGGTGAGTCAATGTGGGATTTTGATCATAATTTCAAGAGGTTTGAAAGGTAATTTGAGGTACCCTATTACTGACATGCAACATAGACATTTATTTGTTGATTCGCTATTGCCACATATTAAGTATCCATTAAGGAAGAAAAAGTTCTAGACTCAGGTTGAGGCTCTGCAAGCAACCTTGTAGTTAGAAGAGAATCAATATAAAGACACAGATCCAACTACTGAAGAGATGAGATCAGATATGAAGAACTTGACCTTTTAGTTAAATCATAATAAGGAACAATAAAAGAGGGAAGTTGTTTGGTTTAAATTATGGAGAATAAAATGAAATCATAAGAATGAGTGCCCAACCTATGCACAATACTTGGGAGAAGGTATGTTGAATCCTTTATCGCTGGGGGGATCATGTTGTGAGATATGTATAACACATGTACATGATCCCTATCATTTCCCCGTGATGCAAAAGTATCAAATAGTGTCCAAGACTACATTTTGTAATTTTTGTAAGTCAGTTCAACATGAAGATAAGGACTGTAGAAACTTGGATATCATGAAGGAGGGGACCTTAGATACATATATGGTGTAGGCTAAACACATGACAGAACAACCTATGCAACAATTTGAAACAAAAACGTAGTATAACAACACACACCAATTTCAATCACAGCCACGGTATAATAATGTGTAGTAGTTTGCAGTGCCACCACAATATAACAATGCATAGTTACAGTATAACCAAGAACCTCAGTATAATACATTGCGCAAAGACAATCAAGGAAACAAAGGAGGCTTTAGAGGAAGAGGTTTTGGAGGAGGTAGAGGACCTGTAACATGTCATAACTATAAAAAACCTAGACATTATGCAAGATATTGACCACATCCCCCTGCAACATGTATGTATTTTCACGCAACCAACCATGATATAGAATAATTTCTGACACTATTAACAAAAATACAGGAAAAAAGGAACCATAATAATCAAAATGTGCAATGGATTGTTGTGGAAAACATAGAAGAGTATGGGAAGAAGATCGATATATTTACTATAGGTGGAGCCAAGACAGGATCCAACAAAGAAAAATGAAGACCAACACCAGTGGCTAAGAAAGAATAAATCACCCCAACAACAGTTTGATGCACGGAAGGAGAAGGAGACATTCAAGGAAGCAAGACAATAAATTTTGAAGGAGAATATTGCTTCTACTTCAAGAAAAAAAATAGAAGATGATGTACCAGTCTATGACATGCCTCCTTTATTTGATCAAACCAACAAGGATCAGTATGAAGAAAAGGTCTGTAACTTAGGAAAATTTTTGGTATCTTATGTGAAGTTGTTGAATGATAATTCATCTCTGCAAGTGTTACACAATCTATTAGAAAAGTGCAATTATGGGGAAGAAGGGATAAAGATAGTGAATCATGTCCATACAAAGAGAAGAAAAAGTAGGGAGTTCAGGTTGACTACAAATAGTAGATACTTAAATATGAAAGATATCATACTAGATCCGGGGTTTGAAGTAAATGTATTGCCTAAGAAGACATAGGAAGCCATGGGATAACCTACACTAGGGTATTCACCTATTCAAATGAAGCTATAAAATGAGCATAGAGTGGTTTCAATTTGTAGATTGAAGTGCATACTAGTGGATCTAAATGGTGCGTGAACTATGGTAGACTTTGAAGTCATTGATATAGTAGATAACACTATACCCTATCCAACATTGTTGGGACTAGATTGAGCATTTGAAAATCAGGCTATTATCAACTTGAAGACTGGGAAGATTGATCTTTGAATCAGAGGAGTACATATTTATAACACCCTTAGATCCTTCATAAGGAGGGAGATATGTGGTACTTGTGACATAAAATTTTATTATAGAAGTCATATATTAATTATATAGAACTACCGCACACGAAGAGGATTACATCAACCCCACTGCGGATGGAATGTTGAGTTGGAGGAGTATTAGTTCTTGTGCTTCAGACTCTGAAATTGGTAGCAATGATTACATGATTTATCTACTAGAATATATTCCAGAATGGTGCACACACTAAGATGGATTGCCTCAAAGGTAAGAGAACCTCCTACTTTCTATGGTCAGAATGATTTAGAATATTTTTTAGAAAATTTTTAGTTGGAAATTTTGGATAATCAGAGGTTATTAGTTTTATACATGGATCTAAAAGAAACACCTACACGTTGGTCGGGTGTGCATAAACATATGATAAATAACTAGTATGAATGCAAGAGATTATTACGCATTAGATTTGGCACAAAGCAGGAGAAGAGATATTTGGAGAAGTATGATGGGAATGGAAAACCCAAAGAACATTTAGATAGGTGCATGGTTCAATGGATATTGGTACCACCAGAGGAATGGCCACACCACTTTATTCACACATTAGAAGGCATTCCAAGGAACTGGTACACAAAATTGGAACAACACAAAGGAACTGCAAATTAGGAAGTGATGCAACAAATTTTTGTGATCACTTTTGAATTTGAACATGAGAGTCCAGAGATAGATATGACATTGAAGTTGGTAAGAGATTGGATCTTTGAAGAGGCTGAAGTTGAAGTTGTTACATCCTATAAAAACCAAAAGAGACAGATAATCAGACAATTGCTACACTGTTATCACGTCACATAAGATGATCGAGCAGAAGAAAACCCACACAATATTCAGATCACAGAAGTAGAAAGAGAAAGAAAGGTAGAAGGAACATAGTTAGATTCAGAATAATATGCTACACTAATGAAGACCAATAAGGTCAATATTGGGACATAAGAGAAACAAAAAATTGCAAGCATTGGGGACTATTGGGATAATCAGACAGTAGAAAGAATAACAGAGTTACTACGTGAATATAGTGATCCATTTCTAGCGAAATTTACAGATATGAAAGGGGTATCAGGAGAACTTGGAGAGATTAAGATCCCTTTGAAACCATATTAAAGACCTATAAGACAAATACCTTACAGGCTAACTCCAGTATAAAAGTAGAAAGTGAAGGCAGAGATTGACAAGATGTTAGAAGTTGGTGTCATAGAACCTATTGAAGAATCAAAATGGATTATCCCTATGGTAGTGTAGGAGAAGAAGCAAGGGGGAATAAGGATATATGTATAATTGATAAAGATAAATGATGCATGTTTGCATGATTATTTCCCTACCCCATTTACAGACAAAGTGTTAGAGAAAGTAGGAGGCCAAGAAGCATATTCTATTACTGATGTGTTTTCAGGGTATCACCAGATCATGATAGCACCAAAGGATTGACATAAGACAACAATTTCCATAGAATGGGGATCATATCAATACACAATGATGCCTTTTGGATTGAATAATGCACCTTTAATATTTTCAAGAGTAGTAGTAGCAATCTTTAAGGATTTTATTTATATGATTGGACAATCTTTAGTTTATTGAAGGATCATGTTGAAGTGTTAAGATTGATGTTAGCCAGGTTTAGACAATGTCATATTTCATTTAACATTAATCAATGCATATTCAACACACCATTTGGGATTTTGTGAGGACATGTGGTGTGTAAACAAGGTCTGTTGGTTGATCTTGCCAAACTTGTTGTCATTGTTAATTTACCACCACCTAAGTCAATGTACCAATGTTAGGTAGCTAGAGAGGTAGTGGGCGGGGGGGGGGGCAGAGGGCCCATAGTGACAATAGTGGATGGCAATGTAAGGTGGACTAGGTCCACTATAGTATTAAATAAGGCCCACTATGGTCGTTAGTAGCACTATATACTTCTATAAGGTTCCTCCTATACTTCTATGGTATTAAAATGTTATACTTCTAGAAGGTTCCTCCTATAGAATGTTCTTAGGTGGTTAGTAGCACTATATAAATGGGTTCAAGAAATGTAATGGGATATGAAGAAAAGTATTGTATTTGGAGTGTAGCTCAATAGGTGGAAACCCCATCGAAGAGGCAAGTGAAGAAGAGAGGATCCCTTCCATAATAGGATCCATTATATGGTGTTTCCCTACCTCAAGGGTTTTGTTATAATAAAGTGTGGTTTTCTTGGATCTATTCTGGTGTATTTTGTATTTAGTCTTTGGTACTTAACAAGAATTTTAGGTAGCTAGAGAGGTAGTGGGGGGGCCAAAGGGCCCATAGTGATAATAGTGGAGGAAATTAAATGTAAGGTGGAATAGGTCCACTATAGTATTGAATAAGGCCCACTATGGTAGTTAGATATAATAAATGTAAGAGGACTTACTAAAAGGTTATACTTCTAGAAGGTTCCTCCCCTATAATGTGCTTAGGTGGTTAGTAGCACTATATAAAGGGGTTCAAGAAATGTAATGGGATATGAAGAGAAGTATTGTATTTGGAGTAGTAGATCAATAGGAGGAATCCCCCTTGAAGATGCAAGTGAACAAGAGAGGATCCCTTCTGTAATAGGATCCATTGTATGGTGTTTCCCTACCTCAATGGTTTGATATAATAAAGTGGTGGTTTTATATATTGTTCCATATATCTTGTGTGGTGATTGTATTCAGATATCTTTGGTACTGTTGTAGTATTTTGTATTCAAGTATTTGGAACTTAACAAGTGGTATCAGAGCATTTTCCTTGGCAGAAAGTGTGGGAAAATATTTTTGTTTTTTGCAGATTTATTTTTTCGGAAAAAAAAATAGGGTTGTGACATTCTAGATGCTTTATATATGATTTTTTGTACAATTTTCAAAAAATATTGTAGATATGAGTTCCTCTCATAAAAACACCCAATTTAAAATAAAATAAAAAAACGTCTGAAAAGAAGTCTGGGAAGTCAACTTATTTGCATTTTAAATTCAATTGTTTTTAAGGGTTTTTATGAAAAAATCCATGATTTTCTGTAGTAAGTTATTTCTACGCCCTAGATTTTACTGAATATTTATTCCAAGCATGATATTTTTTAGTGGAAGTGATGATGGTCCTAATATTTAATAATTTATACAATCTCACATGTCATTATGGAAAGAGAAGTGGAAATATTTTGTAGACAAGGGTTTCGAAGGTGATTCTCTCATATGGTGGAAATCATTTCACCATTATGAGTGGATGTCACTTTTTGAGGAATCACTTGAAAAGATAATTTTAGACAAGTGGTATCACAGAAATATTACGGATAAAGACATCACCAAGAGTTAATTTTCATGTAGAAAATCTATATTACAAGTTCATGGTTGTATTCATAAAGAAAATGTAATTGTTTCTATTAACCCTAGTTGCAAACAAAATTTTATCAATATTCAGTTAGTTAATAGATTGCAAGTTCTGACAAAGAATATTCAAAGAACACATGTTGTAGGTGTAAATGTTAAAATTTTTAAAGATTTGAATCTCAGTATGGATAAATATGTGTTGCATTCAGATTTTGAGGCTCTAGATATGGGTGATGAAGACACTGTTTTGGGATATCCTTGGATAGAATCAGTGGGTACCATTAATATTAACGTGAAAAAGAAGTTTCTAAATATTTGGTACAATAAAAAGAAAATTACATTGTAGGATATGTCTCTTAGTAAGAAAGATGGGCCCATGGAAGCTAGCAATGAAGTTATTGTCGAGACTGAAGGTGAATCAACGATAGAGTCTATAGAAGGAGATGAAGCAAAACCACATGAAGGACACAATAGAAAATCTAAGGAGGTCAATGACTCAAAATCACAATGTGTTGTATATTTGAAAAAAAAAGAATGCATTCCTACAATTGTTGTATATTACCATCCACATCATATAGAGACAAAACAATCATCAAGGAAAGGGCGTGTGCATCAACACATTTATGCACCAACAAAAAACCACAAAGGAAACTGATCAAGAGGTGCATGGAGGCCTACTAACACTACAGGAAGACATCAAGCTAGAGAACTAATCACATGGCCACACTGACATAATGCAGATCAATATCATGGTGGAAAGGCAACAGATGGACATCATGTTTGACTTCCATTGGGATAGATGGATGGTCGTACTTGGTAGCAGTTGGCAACATTACTTAGCCAGTCATATTGTATGGTTTATTCTCATTTTTTGAGGATAAAACATGTGAAGGGGGATGGAATGTAGTATACCTAGGGAGGTAATATGGGGTACCTAGGGAGGTACCCAATAGGAATGTGGTTATATATTAATAGTGGAAGTCATTTAATAAATGAGAATGTGGTCATTCAATCTCAGGTGGAATAGGTCCACTATATTAATAAAGGCCCACTATGGTAGTTATATGTAATAAATGTAAGAAGAGTCTCTAGAAGGTTCCTAGGAGATATAGAGAGAAATATAAATAAGTGTAAGAAATGTAATGAAACATAGTGAAGAATATGGTCATTGTAACAAGCAAGTATTGTTTGAGGAGTTCATTCCTTCCATAAGGAATAATATATGTTATGGTTTTCCACCCTCATAACAAGCGTTGAGGACAACACTTTCATAAGGGGGATGGAATGTTAGGTAGCTAGAGAGGTAGTGAAGGTCATTGAATGTAAGTTGGACTAGGTCCACTATATTATTAAATAAGTCCCACTATGGTAGTTAGATATGATAAATGGGTAGTTAGATATAATAAATGTAAGAGGACTTCTTAGAAGGTTATGCTTTTAGAAGATTCCTCCTCTAGAATGTTCTTAGGTGATGGTAGCACTATATAAATGGGTTAAAACAATGTAACTGGATATGAAGAGAATTATTGTATTTGGATCTGAAGCTCAATAGGAGGATTCCCCCTCGAAGAGGTAGGTGAACAAGAGAGGATCCCTTCCATAATAGGATCCATTGTATGGTGTTTCCATACCTCAAGGGTTTTGATATAATAAAAGTGGTGTTTTTCTATATTGTTCTCTGAATCTTTGTGGTGTTTTTGTATGAAAGTATTTGGTTTTTAACAACCAATTAAAAAGTACACTTGTTCATACAAGTTATTATCGGAAGTTCATAAGGGGATATGCACATATCACTACTCCCATGGAGAAATTGTTGAAGAAGGATACTAAATATTAGTGGAATGATGGGTGCCAAAAAAGTTTGGATATTTTAAAGGAGAAGATGGTGATTGCACCAATTTTGGTGTTTCCATAATGGTCAAAATAATTTCATGTGCATGTGGATGCATGTTCAATAGATCTTGGAGAAGTATTGACACAAGTAGGAGAAGGTGACATAGATCGCCCTATAGAATTTGCAAGCATGAAGCTGTCAGATTTAGAGAAAAATTACAACACAACAGAAAGGGAAGGCTTGGCTATGGTATATGCATTGCAAAAGCTCATAAATTACTTACTAGGCCAACATTTTAAGATGTTCATACACCACTCTACTCTCAGATATTTAGTCAACAAGCTAGTGTTTGGGGGAAGAATCTGCAGATGATTGTTTTTATTTTAGGAGTTTGATTTTGAGGTTTTTGTGAAACCTAGAAGATTGAATTTACGGCCATAACATATATCAAGGATTACTAATGGAGAAGAACCAAGAAGTTTGGAGGATAATTTCCCTGATGCACAACTTTTTTCAGTACAGATTGTTGATGAGTATTTTGTTGACATTATTAAGTTTTTTAGTACATGATTTTCCCCAAAGAAGTTTAATACTATGAAGAAGAAAATTTTGGTGGTTAGAGCTATAGACTACCAATTGGTTGCAGGTCACTTGTACAAACTTGGTGTAGAAAGCATTTTGAGGAGATGTGTCATGGAGCATGAATGTTCTATCATTTTGGTAGAAGCACATGAAGGAATAATTGGAGGACACTATGTAGGGAAATATATTGCGCATAATATATTGCGCAAATGATTATGGTGGCCAATAGTTCACAAGTATGGAAAGGAGTATTGTCGGAATTATGATGTCTATCAAAGAGTTGGAAAGCCATCTAGGAGGGATTAAATGCCACTAAGACCTCAGGTAACTTTGAAAGTTTTTGACAAGTGGGTAGTAGATTTTGTAGGACCAATTAATACACCATCTAGAATATCAGGAGAAATTTATATCATTAACAATGAAAAAATATTTAACCATATGGGATGAAGCATCAATAGTGAAAGATTGCAGCACACTTCCTATTTGAACAAGTAATCACAAGGTTTGGATGCCCTAGAATTTTGATGAGTGATCAAGGGACTCATTTTATCAATAGTACCATCCAAGCAATGCTTGAATAATTTGAGATACATCATCAAAAGAGCACCCCTTACCACCCTCAAGCTAATGGAACAATGGAAGCATTTAACAAGACATTGGAGAATACCTTAACAAAGATTTGTAATGTAAACAAGGATGATTGGCATTTGAAGGTACCAACAATACTATGGGATTATAGAACTACATCTAAGAAACTCATAGGGAAGATACCTTTTAGAGTAGTATATGAACATGAAGCAATAGTCCCTTTAGAGTACCTGATACCTAGTATGCACATTTTAGCCATTACAAACATTATAGAAAGAGGCGCAAAATAGGAAATATTTGCCCAAATTATGGAATTAGAGGAATAAATGATTATAACTGGTTTCCATCAGGAATTACATTAAGAAAATGATAAATCTTGACATGAAAGACACATCAAGAAGAAGAAATTTAATGAATTAGATCTTGTTCTCCTCTATGACAATAAATATTTGAAACACCTAGGGAAGTTCATAATGGATTGTATATGACCTTTTGAGATAAGTTTGTCACAGATGGAGGTGTTATGCAGTTGAATGATTGAATGAGAAAGGAGGTTTGAGGTATGTTGAATGATATTCAATTGAAACTGTATAGGGGAAATTGACCCATTAACCCTCAATAGTTTCATCGCAAAAGTTAGACTAGTACATATTGTATATAGTAGCAATTAAAGAGAAAAAGAGAAGAAAAAAGTAGAAAAATGATAAAAAGACAAAAAGAAGTAGGTACATGGATAAGAGGTATAAATATAGTTGAAGAATACAACGTGAATTAGAAGCTAGCAATAGGTATGAAAGAACCTAAAGACACTACATGATATAAAAATATAACTAAACAAAAACCGCAACGCGACAGGATAGAGAACGACTGGAAAAATAAATAAGATAACCAGAAAAGTGGAATATGATAGAGAATTTATGACAGGTCTTATAAAATCAAGAAACTTGCAAAGTAAGCATCATTGTGACTTGGAGAGAATGAGAATTAAGGGGAAAACACACAAAGTGAGCAGGTATACTCAGAGATTTCAACAACGATTCATAGTAGTAGGTTCAATATATTGTAGCATGGCGCCAAAAAAGGTCGGAGCTCCCAGCCGATTTGTGATAAACACATGAAGTGCTACAAAGTTTTCATAGTAGGAAGCCACAGAGGAAGAAAACCATATTCATATAGAAGGAATTTTTTATGCGGATGAAAGCCCATCACCCATCGAGGAACTAGTTAGTCGAATACTTGTCGAAGAACAAGAGCCTATCACTAAGTAGATGGATGTGGATCTAGGGACCATAGAAAAAAACCCTATTTAAGAAAAAAACCATACACAAAAACTAGGTTTGGGAGCATCGCAACAGAAAAGAGGGGAAGATGACAAAAGAACAAAATCTGATGAGCCTAGGGAAAAGGCCAAACCAATATAGAAACATGTCACAGAGAAAGCACTGCAAATAGAGGAATATGTGCAAGTGGAAGATGTTACAGGTGAACCATATTCATATGCAGAGATAGAAGAGGATGCACTTCAGGAAGTAGGGCCATCCACCATGACAAAAAAAAGAAAAGGGAAGCAACATGTGCAGATGTCATCACACAAATAGACATAAGTCACAATAGCATTACTACACATACCGAAAGGAGTGACAATCCTTCCTAACATTTTAGGATGTGTAAAAAAATTGAGGTATGCATATCATGATGTATCAGAGAGAGATAAATTCCCTAAATTTGAGCCACTGGTATATATAGAAAGAAAATGGGTAGGTTCATTTGGAAATCCAATAGTAGAACCAAAAAAATGGATAATAGGGTTATACAAGACATGGATAATGAACCTACTGGAAATACCTCATTTTGTATGCAGAAAGGAAGTTAATAACTG
>JASDQU010108553.1:194262-213748 GCA_032191745.1 Picea mariana
GTCCAAATCCTGACGCTCCTTTACGCTGACAGTTGTTCTTCACTACACCGCTGTCCTCCTTCTCTGTTGTGCTGACAGTTGTTCCCCACTGATCGAGGTTTCACTAATCGCGATTTCACAATGCACAAATCCCTTGTCGTCGGGATCTCCAATTTCCTGATGGACAAAGTGTCGATGGCGCCCGATCCTTTGCCATGCATCCTTCCAGATGGACGACTCTTGATTTTTTCGGGGTTAGAGAGCTACAAGTCCCGATGCCTGGTGTCTCAGATCTCTGATATGCATGATCGCGTGACATGTGTCCTTCTTCAGACGGACGGCTCAGATTCCGCATCGAGGTTTCCTTTATGGATTTCCCCGATCCTTCATTCACGGGAATACCAATTTTCTGATTCATGATATGTTGGTCTTCCGATGGGCCTTTGACCTGCCACCTATCCTCTTGGGTGGCCCACACACTATCTGCTTTATCGTGAAATCGCGTATTGCAATTTCGGGGTTTTCGTTGTCGAGTGAATTGGAAATTTCAAAGTCCCTATCCTCGATTCTCTGATGGCTTATCTCCCTCGCAGCTTCTGCAGATCTGACGGCTGTCGGCGACGCTCTACAGCAATCATACGCGCCCATCCAAAACTCAACCATACATTGATTTTCTAACATGAAAGCTCTTCTTCCTCCTTTGCCTCAAACTTTGCCATCAATGACAATATTTCCAACAATACACGGTGGTATTTTTTGGCTAGATAGGCCAGTATAAATTGATGGTGATCTGATTACAACAATAACAGGTATTCCCATATATGGTGAGAATCTTGAACAATACATGGATGAAAAAACTAAGGAGAAGACCCTGGTAGAGGAAATGAAGAAGAAATATGGAACAATGAGAGGGTCCCGGGGAATTGTAATCAATAGGATCAATGAACATGTGACAAGACTGGAAACTAAATTAATGGCATGCAAATGTTTAAGGAAGTGCCACAAGGAGGATGCAGTAGTATGAGTGATAGTAGTAGCCATGCAGTGCATGAAAGGGAATTTACTTAGCTGGATTCCATACTTATTGAATTTATTTTTAGATGATTGCAAAGATGCACAAGACTTAGGCACAAAGTTACACTATTCATGGCTGATCATACTAATAGCATTGGTAAGATGGAGACACCCCAAATACAATGCATTTTGTCAAATGATACCAAAGTGTCGCACAACACAATATGCAACATTGTGGAACACCTCAGTCACAAAAGAAAGGAAGCCCAACTCTAGTATATTTGTGGTGTATCTTGAGAAAATATAGGAAAAGGTGGTTGCGACATGGAGGATACCACTAGAGGTGGTGTAGGTGTATAAGAACATAGAAAATTTTAAGTTATCTAGAGACAATGTATGGATTCATGCTAGAAGGGACCCAAAGAAGAATTGGCTACAGATGAGGTACTACGTCATTAGAGAGGAAGTACAATGGGCCATGAAATACTAGCTAGATGAGTGGAATCTACCAATGACATCAAAAAAGGGACAAAAATGAAAGCAACTAGAGGAAGTTGGCATGTTGTAGAAATCCAACAGTCTGACAACAAACAACAGGAGGGTTGCAGAGCACGCAAAGGATATTTGAGGGAGCGCGACAGTAAGGAAACCAATACAGCAAAAGATCATTCCAAATCCATCAACGCAAGAGAAATATCGCACTAGAGTGAACAAAGGAGGAGAACAAAAGAAGAAGAATGTTCCCATGCAGGAGGAGATATCCTGAATATATAAGTACCCACAACTTCAGTGTTGAAAACAACTCTATTGATGAAGAGGATCGTGCTATAAGAAGCAGGACAAAGAAATAAGATGAAGGTGCATAAAGATGTCCCAGAACTTACAATCCCATAAGATGATGTGGAGATGGTGGCATAAAAAGTACAAGACCATGCACCAGAGTCGTAGGATGATGCAAAGAAGAAAATCAAGGAGATCATAAAGAAGCTGTTAGAAGTTAATGAAAATTTGGCACAACTGCAACTGAATCCAGTGTAGCAGAATGAAAATTTGCATCCACAATAGATTGTTCAAGAAAATACAGTCCCATTGTAGGAAACAATCGAGATCATAGCATTAGGAAGTGATAATTTTTCTATCACTCGGGATATGATACAAATGGATGAGGAGACAATGAAGAAAAAATTGAAGGATATTGCTCACTTGGACTTGGAAATTGGCCAAGGTCCCCACTAAAGTGATGTACAAACTGCAAGTTAGCATCGCACAGGAGATCCAATCAAGAGAAAGTGTGAATGCGATGAAGTTACAAGTAGATAACGACATAAAGGACACACTGAATATAACCCTCAATGAAGTGCAGATTGAGAAGGAATAGAAAAAGTAGCACATTGGTCATATCAAGTAGTGCATAGAGGAATTCTTCATGTCAATTCCAGAAAATGCACAAGAAGGGGTGTATTTATAGACATAGGAGAAAATTGGGAGGATAGCACAGGTGATGGAAAATTATAAAAGTCACATAACGGACTTGATGACACTCTTGAAACCAAGAATTCCACCAGAAGTGAGATCAAAGAGAGAGAAGAAGGTTGTAGGGAACATGGAGAACATGTCGTAGAGTATTAAGGAATTTGCAGAATCACATGACAAAATTTCGTAACTATGGACATGTCAACTATGGAAAAGTATACAAGAAGAATAAAAGTTGTAGCTGTTGGAAAAAGAAGAAGAAGGTGTCAGTATAGTCACATAGGATTTGAAGAAAAAACAAAAGGACATGAACATACAGGAGAGGTTAAGGAGTGCCAAAAATCTAAAGAATTTATAGGAAGAATTAAAGAATGTGTAAACAGAGAAGCAGTTGAGGTAGGCTCAGTTGGAGCCATTATAGGAAGAAGTCGAGAAGATGTTGAAAAAGATGGGTACAACCAAGGGACATATTGGAAACCTTATGTTGGAGGATAAAGAGATGTTGAAGGAACATATCACTGTGCAGATTGTGGAGTCTGTTGTAGAAAAGAACACATAGGTGAAAACTCATGTTGAATAGATGTTAGGAAGATGCCAAGAGTTGAAGAAGATTGTCAAAGATACAAAAACTACTTGAGTGGCTTGGGACAAGCCACAAGCAAGTGTTGGGGGCATGTTGGAGAAAGATATTATTTGAGAATGGACAACAAATGAGGTAGGAATATAAGGAATGGACCAAAGAAGCAACACACGCAAGAAAAGAAGGAAGAGTAGCATGCAAGAAGGAAGAGAAAGAAGCACATAGGGAAACAAGGAAAATAAGTGTCGAGTCAAAGAAAGAAATGCTTGGATCGAAGACCAACCGCGCAGGGGAGGTTGTAATGTGGAAAAACCTAATCCGCTAGGGTTAGGGTTTTGGGAATCAATGTAATGGGTTTAACCTACTTTTTGTAGTATAAATATAGGTTGTATGAGGATAGGAGAGGATCTAATCTATTTTTGGTGAAGTTGAGTTCATTTTTGAGTCCTTGTGAGTTTTAAGTCACACTCAGTAGTTTTTGGTTGAGAGATGTGGATCTCATACTAAGTTATATGAATTGTAATTGAGGTTCAAGTTGCAAGTTGTGGAGATTGGTGCGACACTGGTTAGCCTCACATATACTTATATACTTTTTATGTAATGTGCACAACGTAGAGCTTTGATGAAGAATAACAAGAATAAGAAGATGTTTGTGGATGTAGCCCAGGGTGGGTGAACCAAGGTAAAAGATGGTGTCTCTGTGTGTGTTTGTTTTATATGATTTATGATGAATGAGTAAGTAAATGAATGAATCTTTTAGAGTTTAATTACAGTGCACACTAGAATGGTTATGGTATTTCCCGCAGAATGAATGTTAAAGGGTAAATGAATGGTAGATCTGAATGATGGTATGGTGTACTAAAGTATATGGGATGAAATAAAAAGTTATAACCTCTCCATGATACATATACATTCCATGACTGTAGATATTTGGGTCCTACTGTCACCCATAAGCCATCTTGGGTGAGACTACGTTGTGCACTATGTGCATAGTGTTTCTCTCTGGTCTCCAGAAGGGTCGATGGATTGTAGGGTTTTGTTGGAAGCCTAAAGGTAGAACCTGGGTCAAACCATACATCCAAAAATGCCACATATGAGAGAAAAATGATAGGTCAAGGGTTTGGTGTAGAAGAAGGCTTTCCGTTCCAAATCATAATTAGTGTGGAACCCACAAGCCCATGTGAAACTAAGATGTAAAAAAATAAAGAACCGTTTAGACAACAATTAATTAGTAGCAGAAGGATCCTAGTAGGACAAGGGACCAGTGGAAATTCAAGTGGAAGTACGAGTTTAGCTAGTAGCATTTAGTTATCTACACTGCGTGAAGGAGGTAGTATAACATAATTTACAATGGCATGAGCAGATCCAACCATTCGGTTACCAAAATTTCATGGAGAAGGGTCGAAGGACCTAGAGAAAAATTTGTATATTTTTGAAAATATTTGGGAAGCTAAAAAAATTATGGGTGAAGATACAAAAGTAGCTTAGCTTGCAATTACATTTAGAAACTGTGCACTAGAATGGTTTATGAACCTCGCAATAAATAGTCTATAAGGAGCACCTACAACTGTCATAGAGGAAAATAAGGAACTAATCAATTAATTCCAACGACCAAGTTCAGAAGATCAATATGTGAATGAGATGATATAAATCAAACAAAATCTAGGAGAGTCGGTTTGGGAAATCCACTAGAATTTCAAGCAATTGAAAGGTAAGTTGAAGTACCCCATAACAAACATGCAACATAGACAACTATTCATTAATTCATTATTGCTACATTTTAAATACCCATTGAGGCAACAAAATTTTCATACTTAGGCTGAGGATCTGCAAGAAACCTTATAATTGGAAGATAATCAGTATAAAATTACAGATCCAATAGTAGAAGAGTTGAGAGTGGATCTCAAAAAGCTAACATTTTAGTTGAATCATAACAAAGTAAAGGAAAATAGGGAAGTTTTCAGGTATACCTTATGCAGAACAAAAGGACATCACAAAAATGAGTTCCCAAAATTTGCAAAGTACTTGGGAGAAGGACTAACAAATCCCTTACCCAAAGAAGGATTATGGTGTGAAATATGTAAAACACATGGACATGATCCCTATCATTGTGCCAGGATGAAAAAGTACCAAACAGTGCCTAAGAGTAGATTTTGCATTTTCTGCAAGTCTATAGGACATCATAGAAGAATTTCTGAACTTTGGAAATGATGAAGGAAAGGACCTTAGATGCTTATAGGATGTAGGATGAGTTAATGACAGGTCCACCTACATAACAGTATAATAACGTGAAATAGTTTACAATGCCACCAAAATATAATCAACTACCACAATATAATACACCACGCGTAGACAATCAAGGTAATAGAATATGATTCAGAGGATGAGGCTGTGGAAGAAGAGGATTTGGAAGATGTAGAGGATCAATAACCTGTCACAATTGTTAGCAACCTAGACATTATGCAAGGGATTTTCCACTACCACCAACAACATGCATGTACTTTCACGCAAAAGATCATGATACAAATTACTATCCTACACTTCTGGAAAAGATACATGAAAAAAGGAACCAGAATAATCAAAATGTTCAATGGATTTCCACATAAACTAGAGATGATGGGAAAAATATTAATATAGTTACTCAAGGTGGAACCAAAACAAGAGCAGATGCAACGAATCAAAATCAAAACCAACACTAGTGGGTCAGAAAGAATACAACACCTCAAGAACATTTTGATGTGTGCAAGGAAAAGGAAACATTTAATCATGATAGACAAGAAATATTGCAGGAGAATATTGCTTCTACTTCAAATGCACAGCCAAGCTATGATGGACCAGGATATGATATGCCTCATTCATTTGATCATACCAGCAAAGATCATTCTTTAGATAAGGTAAGTAATATAAGAATCTTTCTGGAGTCTTGCTTGAAGTTATTGAATGATAAAACATCTCTACAAGTATTACAAAGTTTGTTAGAGAAATACAATTATGGAGAAGAGATAAAACTAGAACAAAAGGCAGTCAATTATGTCCATAGGAAGACAATAACAAATAGGGAGTTCAGACTGAATGCAAATATTGGAGAATTTAACATGGGTGACATCATATTAGATTTGGTATCTTAGGTAAATGTTTTTCCTAATAAAACATGGGAACGCATGGGGTAACCTACACTGGGTTATTCACCTATTCAACTGAAATTAGAAAACCAACATAGAGTGGCACCAATTGGTCGATAGAAAGGCATACCAGTGGATTTAGATGGTGTGCACACTATGGAAGATTTTTACATGATTGATATAGTGGATAACACTACACCTTATCCATCATTGTTGGGACTGGATTGGGCATTTGACAATTAAGATATCATCAACTTGAAGACCTAGAAAATGATTTTTGAATCAGGAGAATATCAAGTCATAAAATCAGTAGACCCTTCAGAAGGTGGAAGATATGTTAAATCAATGACATAGAACTTTAGCAAAAAATAGATAAACTAGTTTTATATAACTACTGCGCACGACGAAGATTACATTAACCCAACAACAGATGGAATGCTTAGCTGGGGAAGCATAAGTTCTTGTGCTTCGGATTCAGACACAGGACTAGAGAATTGGAAATAGTGCTTACATGAGATATCTACCTGAAGATGTGAAAGAATGACGTGTGAACTAAGATGGATTCGATCAAAGGTAATAGAACCTCCAACTTTTTATGGTCAAAATGATTTGGAAGAATTTTTAACAAAGTTTGAGTTAGAAGTCCTGGAAATTCAAAGGCTATTAGTTTTAGATATTACATTGAAAGCAACACCTGTACGTTTGTGGGGTACTCACAAAGTGTGTAACCTACCCAATCACCTGCTGGGATATTCCACTTAAAATTTCGAACTCTGATACTAATTTAGATCACCTTGTAACATCCCTGTTATCAACAACTCAACAAATTTCTCTTGTAACGTCCCTAGCCTCGGGCTGGGCCATGCCACATAGAATTACAAATTTGCTACCATTAAATTAAATAATAAATTATGCATATGAATAGAGTAAAGAGGAAATAATAACAACATGCATGCAACAATAACAATTCATATATAGAATTTAACAACATATATTCCATGAAAAAAAACTCATAATTGCACACACACAATAATTGAAATAAGCACATGAAAGGAACATATCTTAGGAAATAAACACCAAATACATTCATAACTTCCAAATTCCTCCCAACCATAACATACTGCTCATAAAATCAGTAGTCGTTAACCCCCAAGCTGGGGATAAACTCTACCAGGAAAAAGGTAATACTAAGCCAATATAAGGTCTGACAAGCAACATAATTATTCAGTCCAAGGTGCCCAATTGTTGCAACTAGCCTACAAAATCTCATTCCCCACATGCTTGTCCCACCCTAGGAAGTGTTCCCCTTGTCCTCTTAACAGTTCCTCGGCTTCCCTACTTCCCTTCTAAGGCTTCAGCAACAGGTTGGACAAGAATTCTTAGAGCCATGTAGCTATTTCCCAGTGCACTAGGGAACAATTCCTGGTATTTTATTTCCTAGAGAAACTACTCACGAGATTGATAACTCACTTCTTTGACATAGAAAATCTCTCACCTGGAGAGAAATTCCTACAGGCCTGAAAACCCTCTTATTCAACCATGGGCCTGACAACTCGTCTCTTCGATCATGGGCTTGGCAACCCACCTCTTCAACCTGCAACAAAACCCAGGTATTGGTATAGATGGTATCATTGATGGGTGAATGGTAGGAAATAATGAGTGAACAATCCATCAAATGATCCCCATTACACTACATCTCCCTATTAAATACATGCATATGCCTTTTATGACACATGGCACCCAATGGACTCTCGTGTCCCCTTTATAACATAGGATATATAAATTTATATCTATAATTTAACCTTTTAGGAATATTAATATAACATTCCATTGGGGTCAAGCCCCATTTAGCTTAGCCCCTTTCCTATACTCTTAGCTCCCTTATCCATTTCTATTGGAGTGTATCCCCCAATCTATTTTGTTGGGTGAGTCTAAATCAACAATGTATTTTATTAATAATATGAGTATGATTTATAATTACAATATAGGCATGATGGCCTTTAGCATCTAGGCTCCCTAGCATAATAATCATATAATCATTCTATTCAATAATAACCTGGATCACCAGGATATAAAACACAACATATATACAAAGGATCCCTAGACTCAATATCGTGCACTCAATTCAATGTGCAGAAAGCTCTGGGATGTGTGCACTTCTTTGGTATGAGATTCCCATGCACTGATTCAATGCGCGTAGAACCAAACCAAAGACCTTGTACCATCAACTCACCAACTTATATATATATATATATATATATACAATCAATACCCACAGTTCAATATCCTATGTGTCCCTTTACATTTATATGTACAATTGGCTTTGGCCTAGGGGTATTACAAAGAGAAGATCCATGATTGGTATCAATGCAAACGATTATTGCGCATCATATTTGGTGTAAAATAGGAGAATAAACAGATGGATAAATATGATGGAATAGGAAAACCTATAGAACATATATACAAATGCATAATTCAATGGAGACTGGTACCACTAGAGGAATGGACACAACACTTCATTCATACATTAGAAGGCATCCCAAGAAATTGGTATACATAACTGGAATTGCGTGGAGGAACTATAAATTGGGAATATTTGTGGTAGAAATTTGTAATCACATTTGCATTTAAACATGTGAATCCAATGATAGATTCATCATTGAAATTGATAAAAGATAAGATATTTGAAGAACCTGAATTTGAAATTGTAACAATTTATCAGAACCAAAATCATCAAATAGTCATGTAGTTTCTACATTGTTACCACGTCGTAGAAGATGACCCAAAAGAAGAAGAATTTTGTGATATTCATATAACATAAGTTGAAGGGGAAAGAGAGGTAGAAGGCCCATAGTTACAATCATAAGAATTAACTGCACCACTAAAGATAAATAAAGTCAATATTGGAACAAAAGAGAACCTAAAAATTGCAAGCATTGGTGACTATTGGGATAACTAGACAATGGAAAGAATAACATAACTACTACGTGAGTATAGTGATATATTTCCAACAAAATTTTCATGTATGAAAGGCAGAGTAGGAGAACTTGGATAAATGAATATTCCTCTATGACCAGATGCCAAACTAATAAGACAAAGACCATACAGGTTGAATCCAATATATAAACATAAAGTTAAGGAAGAGATTGATAAACTGTTAGAGGCTGGTATAATAGAACCCATTGAATAATATGGGTGGATTAGCCCTATGGTAGTTCAAGAGAAGAAGAAAGGGAGAATAAGGATCTATGTAGACTTTAGGAAGTTGAATGTTTCATGTATGCATGATCCCATCCCTACTCCATTTACATATGAGGTATTGGAAAATGTAGGAGGAAAATAAGCATACTCATTTACTTTTGGCTTTTCAGGGTATCACCAAATCATAATAGCAACAGAAGAACGTCATAAGACTACATTTTCCACAGAATGGGGGTCATACCAGTACACAGTGATGCCCTTTGGGTTGAATAATTCCCCTGCTATTTTTTCAAAAGTAGTAGTAGCTGCATTTAAATATTTTATACATAATTTTTTGGAGGTATATATGGATGATTGGAAAGTATTTAGCCTACTGAAAGATCATGTTGAAGTTTCTATATTAATTCTATAAAGGTGTAGATAGTTCCAAATTTACTTGAACATTAAGAAACGCACCATTTGGAGTTCTTCTAGAAACTGTAGTTTGTAAACAAGATCTACCAGTTGATCTTACAAAGATTGTTGTCATTGTTAATTTACCACCACCTAAGTTAGTGTGCCAATTAAGAGCTACACTAGGTCATACATGCTACTATAAAAAGTTCATAAAGAGATATGAAAAAATTACTATCCCCATGGATAAACTATTAAAGAGGACATCAAGTTTCAATGGAATGATGAGTGCCAACAACGTTTGGATATCTTGAAGTATAAAATGGTGACAATACCAATTATGGTGTTTCTAGGTTGGTCAAAAGAGTTCCATGTTCATGTGGATGCCTCTTGAATATCACTTGGAGTAGTACTAACACAACATATAATGTGACATAGATCACCCAATAGCATTTGTAAGTAGGAAAATCTCAGATTCAAAACAAAATTACAATACAATAGAGAGAGAAGGTTTCGATATGGTGTATGCATTGCAAATGTTTAGACATTATTTCTTAGGCCAACATTTCAAAATGTTTGTAGATCAATATGCTCTCAGATACCTATTCATCAAGCCAGTGTTGGGGGGGAGAATATGTAGATGGTTTTTGTTATTTCAAGAGTTTGATTTTGAAGTAGTTTTGAAACCTGGAAGACTAAATGCAAGGCCATATCATTTGTCTAGGATAACTAATGGAGAGGAACCAAGTATCTTGGAGGAAAATTTTCCCGATGAACAAATCTTTTCAGTATAGATTGTTGATGAATACTTTGTTGATATTATTGAAATTTTTAGTGCATAATTTTCCCCAAAGCAATACAATACAACACAAAAGAAAAATTTGGTGGTTAGAGCTACATATTACTAACTTATTGTAGGACACTTGTATAAAATAGGTGCATCTAATATTATAATGAGATGTGTCATGGAACATGAACATCCTATCATCTTGGAAGAATCACATGAAGGAATACATGGAAGACATTACGTAGGAAAATCCACTGCAAAAAACATATTGTGCACAAGACTATGGAATATTTCCATAAGTGTGATGTCTGATAGAGGGTAGGAAATCCATCCAGGAGGGATGAGATGCCACTAAAACCTTAGGTAACTCTTCAAGTGTTTGAAAAATAGGCAGTAGACTTTGTAGGACCAATCAATCCACCAACTAGAAGATCAAGAGAAAGGTGCATCATTACGGTGACAAAGCATTTAACCATATGGGATGAAGCGGTAGTAGTAAAAGATTGCAGTGCGGAAACTACATTGCACTTCCTATTTGAAAAAGTGATTAAAAGATATGGATGACCTATAATTATGATGAGTGATTAGGGAACTCATTTTATCAATAGTACCATATTGTAAATGACTGAATAATTTGGGATACACCATCAGAAGAGAACTCCATACCATCCTCAGGCTAATGGAACAGTGGAAGGATTTAATAAAATATTGGAGAATGCCTTAACTAAAATTTGCAATGTAAATAGAGATGATTGGGATTTGAAGATACCAAATGTATTATGGTCATATAGAACCACATGAAATAAAATCATATAGAATACACCTTTCATATTGGTGTATGGACAGGAAGCACTAGTTCCTTTAGAATAATTGATACCTAGTCTGTGCATTGCAGCCATTACAAACATGACAAAAAGGGGCGCATCTCAAGAAAGATTGTTTTAATTCATGGAATTAGAAGAGGACGGGATTATGGATGGATTCCATCATGAAGTACATAAATCAAAGGAAAAATCTTGGCATGATAGACACATTAAGAAGAATTTTTTTAAGGAAGGAGACCTGGTTCTTCTCTATGACAACAAATATTTACAACACCTAGGAAAATTTAGGATGCATTGGCTAGGGCCATATGAGATAAATTCTATCACAGATGAAGGTGTTATGTAGTTACAAGATCTATCGGGAAAGGATATTCAAGGATTGGTGAATGGAAGTTGAATAAAAATGTATAGGAATAGTCGACCCAGTAACCCTTAGTAGTTGCAGCACAAAAAATTAGAGTTATTCATAGTGTTTATAGTAGGAGTTAAAATAGAAAAAGATTTTTTTTTTTTTGAAAAACAAGAAAAATGAAAAAATATGCAATGGATAGATAAGTGAGATGTAGGTAGTTAGAATATAGCGCACAAAATAGAAATTAAATGGAATGAAAGAACATGAATACACTGCATTCCATAGAAATGGGACAAGACAGAAAAAGCAGTGTGATGATACAGAAAGAAGCCAAAAAGAGAAAAACGATGGTAAAAAAAGTGCGATGCGACAGAGAATTTATGGAATGACCTCTATACGAAATAAAATGTGCACGGAAAACCTCATTATGACTTTGTGAACCAGATCTAAGAGAGAAAACTCAGTGCGAGCAAGTATTTTCGAGGTGTTCAATTAAGTTTCAAGAAAATCTTTTCAAGATTTAGCAGAATGGCACCACCAAAGTTCGAAGATACCAGTCAAATCGAAATAAAGACACATAGTGCCACAAAGTATGCGTAGGACATAACCACCAAAGGAGAAAACTAGAATCAACTGGAAGGAGTGGTGGATGTGAACGTAATTCCATATCCATTCATGGAACCAATTAGTCCTACCATTGTAGAAGAGTAGGATCCAGCGACAGAGGAAATGGATGTTGAACTACAGAGTGAAATACAAAACCCTAGAATAAAGTAAAACCGCATGCAAAAACCTAGATTAGGAGAAACACAACATCTAGATGAGGAATATGGTGAATGAATTGAGTCAGATTATCCTAGAGAATAGGTCAAAGAAGCGCATCACCCTCTAGCGGAGCTAGTGAAACAATCAGAGACCCAAGTAAAAGTAGAGGATATTAAATACCAATAGAACTTAGACACAGAAGAATATGAGGATGAGAACCAAGAAGCAGGGCCATCGATACGAAAGAAGAAAACTAGAAAAAAAACCTGTCGCACCAAGAACACCGAGCAAGAAGAAGGAAATAACACTATCGCTGTCACAGATACTTGAAGGAATCAAAGTAGTCGGTGAAATGTTAGGGTTTGTTAACAGAATGAAGTATGTTGATCATGATGTGGAATACATAGGGGACTTCCTTGTGTTTACGCAACAAGTGTACATTGCACTTAGAGGAGAGGGTCCATTAGGGGATCCCATTTTGGAGCCAAAATAGTGGATTGCAAGACTATATAACACAAGGATCATGAAGCTGCTAGAGATTCCCCACTTTGGGAGGGGAAAATATGTAAAATCTCATTTCAAACAACTACTAGCACTAGTACATGGAGGCATCTTATGGATGGAGAGGCCTATATCCATATATGCAGACTTAATTGCAGAAATCATAAGATTACCAATAGATGACACAAAACCTGAGTAGTACATGGATGATAAAAACAAAGAAAAATCTATGACATATGAGATAAAGAAAAAATATAGGACTGACATAGGTTCCATGGGAATGATTATTAGACAGATAAATGATCCAACAATAAATTTTGAGATAAAATTGATGGCATGTAAACTTTTGCAGAAATGTCGTAAGGAGGAAGCCCCTACAACAGTAATAGCAGTAGTCGCATAGTGCACAAAGGGGACTCTATTGAGCTAGGCTCCATACTTACTAAATGTTTTTCTAGAGGATTGTAAGGATGCAAAGGATTTAGGTAAAAAATTTCACTATTCATGGTTAATTATATTGACAACACTAGTTGGTTGGGGAGAACCAAAATATATCGCATTTTACTAGAGGCTAGGGAAGTGTCGCGCAACAAAATATACAACACTATGGAACACTTCAGATCTGAAGAAAATGAAGGAAAATTCTAGCATTTTTGCCATGCTATATGATGAGATGAAAGAAAACATGGAAAACACATGGAGAATATCGCCATAAGTAGTGAAATAACATCAAATCATAGCTAACTTTAAAGCTTCTAGACATAACATGTGTATCCAGGCTAAGAGTGATCCTAAGAAAGAATGGCTACAGTTGAGTTACTATGTCACAGGGGAAGAAGTGCAGTGGGCCATGAAGGATTGGCTTGAAGAATGGAAGGTGCTAGTAATTCCAAAGAAGGTACCAATATCGAAGAAGAAAGCAGAGGTTGGCCCTTTAAATAAGTCAACCATCCCAACAACCAATACAAGGAAGGAAAAAAAGCACGCAAAATAAAAATGGGGTAGTACAACCACTAGTAAGATAAGGAAGAAAACTACTATCCCAAAGGATTCAGCACAGGAAATGGAGTGCGTAGTAGAACCAAATGGAGGAGCACATAAGGATAGAAATATTCCTATGTCGGAGGAAACAAGAGGTGTAGATCTCCCATATATGGATATACAAATTACAACTGCATAGACATAGACACTGCCAATGAAAAGGACAATATTGTAGGCAACATGCTAGCACAATAAAAAGAAGGTGAATAAGGTCATTCTTGAGCTTACAATTACAGAGGATGATGCAGAGTTAGTCATAGAGAAAGTGAAATATCACACAAAAGAAGTGTGGTACAATGGTGAGAAGAATTGGGAGGAAATAATCAAGAAATTGACAAAGGTCAAGGATGCACTGGAGCAATTGCAACTTACTACAACACAATAAAAAGAGCAGGCGCAACAACAAAAAAATCTTTAAGCAAAGAGTAGTTCCAGAAAAGGAGACAATACAAATCATAGCCATGGTGACTGAAAATTTCCATATCACTCAGGGAATATTGCAAGTTGATGAGGATACAATGTAGAAGCTACTAAAGGACATAGATCATTTAGACTTGGCACTGCCCAAGGTTCCAACTAAGGCGTTGTATAAAATTCAAATAATTGTCATGCAGGAAATTCACTAGAGGGCCTTTGCAGATGCTACAAGTCTACAATTTTCCAAAGAAGTAAGTAAGACACTAAAGATGACAATTAACCAGGTGTAGTTTGAGAGGGATGAAGAAAAGAAACACACTGGAAAAATAGAGAAGCACGTGGAAGAAGTGTTCAAAACTGTTCATGATAGTGCGCAAGAAGGGAACATACCAACATAGGATAAAATTGAGAAAATAATTTATGGAGAATTACAGGAGCCACATTACAGAGTTGACATAAATCCTAGCACCTATCACTCCACCAGAAGTAAGAACACAAAGGGAGTAGGTGGTTACAGGTCATATGGAGAGAGTTACATTGATCATATGGGAAATTACATAGTTGTATAATAAGAGTGCATAGTTATGGAAAAATACTCAGGAGGATGAGAAACTACATGAGTTAGACCAAAAAGAAGAAGGGGTAAATACTACAATGAAATACTTAAAGTAGAAGCAAAAAATGATGGAAATAATCGATAGACTGAAGAGTGCACAAGAAATTAATAATTTGCAGGATGAGCTGAAGAATATATATGCAGATAAGAATTGAAGGCAAGCTTAGTTGGAACCACTACAAGAAGGCATAGAACAAATGATTAATGAGATTGACAAAACAAAGGGTTAGATTGAACAAATTATCTTGGAGAGTGGGGAACTATTGAAGGATAATATTACTGCACAAATTGTGGAGACTATAGCACAAAAGAAAACACAAGTAAAATATCAAGTTGAATAAGTTTCAAGCAAGTTCCAAGAACTTGAGAAGTCCTTGTAGGAAGAAAACACTACCTGAGTGGCTCAGGATGAGCCATGTGTGAGTGTTGGAGGCCTGTTGGCACAAACCATTTTGGGGAAAATCATGGTAATTTATGAAGGAAGTTAGGAAATGGACTAAAAAAGGAGCATGTGTTGGAAAACAGGGAAAAGTAGCACTGAGAAAGCAGGAAAGTCAAAGGAAGGAAGAAGGATGCATATCAATGAGGAAAACAATTGGATTTTGTACCCATTGTGCTCAGGGAGTTAGAATGTGGACAAACCTAATCCACTTAGGGTTAGTGGGTTAGGTTTTTGGTCATTTTTGTAATAGGTATCAAGCCATTTTTGTAATTGAAATATATGTGGTGAGATAGTAGGTAGTAGGTTGTTGTCGAGATGTATGAGATCTAGTATCAGTACTGAGATATAGATATAGATATGAGAAGAAAGACATAAGTATACTTTGTAATCGAGGGTAAGGTCGCAAGTTGTGGAGCTTAGTGCGGCCTTGTCATCCTATAATGTAATGTGCACAACACAATAAACTTGATGAAGACTAATAAAAGAGTGAAGAAAGCCAGATATTTGTGGACATAGCCAAGGGGGTGAACCACGATAAACTTTTTGTCTCTATGTGGAATGTTTATCTTATTTCTTGCAATTGTTTGTGATGAATGGATTAATATGATAGAATTAAAATGCAGTGCATAGTAGAATATCCATGATATTTACTGCAGAATGAACCTTAATGAATATAGAATGGTAGATCTAGATATAATGATGTATTAGAATAATATATCTGATGTATGTCAAGGTATAAAGAATGTATATCTTCCCCACAATAACCTCCCTTCCATGATTGGAAACATCTGGGTCATGTAGTCACGCATAATCCATCTTGGGTGAGACTACATTGTGCACTATGTGCCCAATGTTTCCTTATGGTCTATAGAAGGGTCAATGGTTTGCATGGATTTGATGGAAACCTAAAACCGAACTTGGTTCAGCCAAAAACATCCAACAACGTTGTGTATAAATGGTTGAATCTACTAGAAGGGTATTTTTTGGTCCATAATTTTTCTAATAGAGAAAACATTACCTTTGTTCTCCTTAAGGTTGTCCTCCATGTCAAGGATTGGTGGGAAAATTACACTGAGAAAAGGGCCATTGATGAATCTACAATATCTGAGGTCACCCCCACTTGGGATTCTTTCAAGGATGCTATTAAAGAACAATACTACCCTGTCAGAAGCTACTATGACCAGTAAACGAGATGGACCATGCTCTGATAGGATATGGATTAGAAAATACCATATTTCCTAAATATCTTCCATACCTTATGCCACAAGCTAGGTGTCAAGGACTCTGAACAACATCTGGTTCTCAAGTACCATGACTTCCTACATAGATGCATCCAAACAAAAATGGATTTTTTGGACATCTCATCATTGGGCGCGACATATCGATATGTTGTCAAAATCGACTAGAAATTTATATGGAAGAAGTGGGATTTTGGCTATACAAATTCCTCACAACAAAAGCAGGGAAAAGGCATTCCTAACCCATAGAACAAAGGACATAGAAAGAATCCTCCCCCCTCAGGACAACCATTCCAAGCCACAAAAGAAGAATGGTAATGATAAGATGAAAGAGGACACTAGGAAGTGGTGTGAATTCCATAAAATCCCATGGAATAAAACCAATGAATGTCGCTCAAAGCATTCATTGTTGGTTGAGATGAAAGACTCAACGTCATAGGCAGGTTCTGAATCTAAGTCAAATCAAGAAAAAGGGAAGTGGATCATTGACACAAATCCTAGTGCCACTATCACTACCACCAATGCCCATCCAAGTAAACCAGAGGAACCATAGGAAGGTGAACGCCTTTTTCACTCATAGATGTGGGTGAAGGGTTGTCCACTTCATTTATTTTTTTATAGCGGAAGTCAAAAGAACATAATATCAATAGAGGTCAAGCGGTTGGAAATGTTGACGACACCACACCCACATTCCTACACCACCAGGTGGCTCCATGAAGGAAGACACCTCTGCATTAGCCAATAGTGTTGTCTTCCCTATGACATCAATCCCTTCAAGGATGAGGTATTGTGTGATATTTACCCCCTTGAAGTTTTTGATGTTATTTTAGACCAATAATATTTTTGGAAATAACATGTTGTATATGAGTCTAGACCTCGCGATGTTATTATGAATTTGGGTAGACAATTGTACAAGATACTAGATGTAACTCCTGTTAGAAAAATAGGAACATGGAGCAATAACATAAAAAAATGAGGAAAAAAAACACAGAAGATACATAGTACAATAGAGACATAGATTTACGTGGTTCACCCAGTGTGGGCTACGTCCACCAGAGAAATTTCCAGGTCCTTCCTTTATTATTATCCAACATATGAAGGGATACAACCTACAACAAACCCGCTGTAAATTCCTCTTCTTTCTCTCACAGTCTCCTATCTCAGAATAAAATATTCACGATCAACCATAGTTGCAATACATTTCCCTCATAAAACAGGGTTGCCTTATAGGGAAAAAAACTCTAACATAATCTCTACCATTATATCTGCGATCTTAGAATGAACGGTCCAGATTTACAATGAAATTACAATATACATTTACAAGAAAAATTTTCCTTCGGGGGATTCGCCCATGAATCCCCATCAGGGGACGCTTCCCCTGAACCTTCTTTGGGGGCTCGCTTGCCCCCAGACCCCCCAGCCAGGGGGATATCCCCCTCGGACCCTACAGAGGGGGTACCCCTCCTCTGCACTCCCCCGCATGGAAGAGTGTACATACTTCTAGGGTGTAAATACTTCATGGGGTATAAACATGGTTGAAATAAAGGACCTCTGAATTAGGAAGATAATCAGGCTCCACAACCAACAAATCCACCTACCACTATTTCTTTTATCTTTGCTAAGAAATGTAGGAAGGTCAATTCCCAAACCTGGAAAATTTTCTTCTTCATGATTCACTCTCAAAGTGAACAAAAGGTCGCAACCACAACCATGGCATCTGCATAGGGCCTCTCCACGTAGCAGAAGCAAGTGGACAAGATCATGGAAGAATACAAATACATCTTCTCCTCACCCACCAGAGTGCCATGACACTGTTAGGTCAATCATTCAATCGATATAACCCTTGGTGCACCTATACCCAATGGGCCAATCTTTTGCTAATATTTCATGGAAAATGAGGAAAATAAGCGACAGATCCAAGATATTCTTCAAAAGGGGCACATATAAACCAATTCCTCACCATTCAAGATCCCAATTGTACTCATACATAAGAAATATGGGACTTGGAGACTCTGCATTGATTACAGGGCCCTAAACAAAATCACAGTCAGGAACCGCTAGCCAATTCCCTGAATTGATGACCTTCTTTACTAGCTCAAGGGAGCCAAGATTTTCAACAATATTGACCTGAACTCTGACTACCACTAGGTCCAAATATAATAGACGGATGTATGGAATACTATTTTCAAGTCCAAATAAGGTATTTTCAAATGGCTAGTTATACCCTTTCGTTTGAAAAATTCTCCAAAAACTTTCATGATATTGATGGACGATAGGCGGTACTAAACAACAATTTGGTCTCTAATCCCGCCATCAGTGATTTCCAGAATTTGGAAGTGAATTTTGTGTCTCTGTCATATATTATTTCTTTCGGCATGCTGTGTAGTCGGAACACCTCTTTCATAAATACCTGTGCAATATCTATCGCCTTGCAGGTCGATTTGACTGGAATGAAATGAGCAGACTTGCTCAGTTTATCGACCACCACCATAATGGCATCATTTTGTTTGGTTGAAGTCGGTAATCCAGTAATAAAATCCATGTAGATGGTCTCCCATTTCCATTCTGGGATGGGTAAAGGGTGCAGTAATCCGGCTGGGTGTCGATGTTCTTCTTTAACTTGTTGGCATTCTATGCATTGAGCCAAATATTTGGCTATGTCCTCCTTCAATCCCGGCCAGAAAAATTGTTTTCGGGTGGCAGTAATCATTTTCTGGTATCCTGGGTGACCAGTGTAGGGT